>JBBPBX010017188.1:20634-42632 GCA_038048925.1 Garcialebias charrua | reverse complement strand
TATATACGCTTGTAAGCTTGTTGTAATGCACAGAGTCATTTGCAGACGAATGATTGACAGTGGTCAGGGAGTGAAGATGGCAGAGGGCAGGTGTTAATTTTTAGTCTTTGGAGGAAGGAGGCTGACTTTCTCCTTCCTCCAAAGAATAAAAAGTAAAATCTGATCACAAATATCATGACTATTATGGAAATATAGACGGTCACAGAATATGATAGTGCTTATCAGATATTGTGACCACACTGTAACTTATAGAAACAAATACTTGAGCCACACTGTTTCTGCTGACTCTCTATTTACTAAGGAATAAAAAGTAACATCTGGCTTCAAGTTTAATCTTAGAGTCCTTTTCAATGGTTGACGTTTTACTAAGTTTTTTCTCTTTATTGTTCTTAAAGAGAAGGGATTTTGGAGTTATCATTCTTATCTGTTAATACAAGGGGTTTACGGAATAATATAAAAAGAAAAGCTTTATTTTTGTTTGCTAAAGAGGCAAGAGCTGATTTTATTTTTCTTCAGGAATGTCACTCATGTTTGGAAGATGAAACTTTTTGGAAATCCCAATGGGGCAAAGATTTATGGTTATCACATGGTTCAAACAAATCAGGGGGAGTAGCTACATTAAAAGACAACTTCAAAGGTAAAATTTTAGATGTCAAATCTGATAATAAGGGTCATTGGATCTTCATAGTAATTGAATTTAATTCCTACATTTTTCTGTTGGGTAATATTTATGGATATAATTCTGATTCTTTAAATTTGATTCTCTTGAAGGAGTTGGAGGACTCTGTGTTATTTCTATGTACCAAATTCCCATCTGCAAAAGTTATTTTAGGAGGAGATTTTAATTTGGTTTGGTCCCCTTAGCTGGACAGATGTCCCTCAAGACTTAGAATTGGACAAAATCTTCTTATGGACTTTTCTAACATACTGAATTTATTGGACATTTGGAGACATCGTCATCCCTCTGGCTGTCAATACACCTGGAGTAACAAAACTCTTTCTGCTCAATCTAGAATTGACTCATGGCTTATTTCTGAAGATCTGGAGAAACAAGTAACAGAGGTAAAG
This sequence comes from Garcialebias charrua, assembly GCA_038048925.1. Taxonomy (NCBI): domain Eukaryota; kingdom Metazoa; phylum Chordata; class Actinopteri; order Cyprinodontiformes; family Rivulidae; genus Garcialebias; species Garcialebias charrua. The sequence continues at coordinate 41,564 of JBBPBX010017188.1, read as the reverse complement.
ATTTCTCCTGCAGTTTTAACTGATCATAAAACAATTTCTTTGAAATTAAATATTTCCAATAAGGAGAGTAGAAGAGTGTATAACCACTGGAAACTTAACAACTCACTACTAAATAATGCAGAACTTACATTATATATTCAAAAACTAATCACACAGTATTGGACAATTGCTCAAAATAAGAACCAGTTTGGGAAATATTGGGAACTACTCAAATATGAAATTAGAAAATATGTGATCCAATTTAGTAAAACATTAATTCGTAAAAAAAGAGAAAAGTTAGAGCAATTAATTAGATCTATCTCAGATATTACTGCCATTACATCAGATGATGAAGTTCTTGTAACACAACTACAAAATTATCAAGAAGAACTAGACGAGATATATAAAGAAAAAGCACGTGGTGCTTTCATTCGTTCTAGATTAAAATGGATTGAGGAGGGTGAAAAAAACAGTAAATACTTTTTTAATATGGAAAAAAGAAACATAGAATGGAAATCACTATCTAAACTAAATATAAATGATAATGTAACTGAGGATTACTCTGTAATCTCAAAATATGTGTCAGATTTTTTTTAGAGATCTGTACAAAAAGGATGACTGTATGGATAGCACATGTTTATTAAACTCATTAGTAGAAGTAAACAAAGTTAATGACTCTCTAAAAGAGGAATGTGATGATACACTCTGTATTGAAGAAATAAAATGGGGCATCAAAAATCTAACAAGTCACCTGGCAACGATGGATTGACCTCAGAATTCTATCACAAATTCTCGTCTGAAATTTCTGAATTTCTTCTGGCAGTTTACAGAGAATCTATTAACAATGAAGAATTACTGACATCAATGAAACAGGGTCTCATCACTTTGATTCCCAAACCAAATAAAGACCAGTTAATTATAGATAATTGGCGTGGTATCACTTTATTAAATAATGACTATAAAATCTTGGCATGCATATTGGCCAAAAGACAGAAAAATTGTTTGAACGAGTTAATACATGAATCTCAAAATGGCTTTATGCCTGGACGTAACATTTCTGATAACATCCGTTTAGTGCTTGACTTAGTTGATTATAAAGAGCTCATCTCTGGTGATCCAATTATTCTCTTCCTGGATTTTCAGAAGGCTTTTGATACTGTTAGTCACATTTTCCCTTTTGATACATTATCCTTTTTTAACTTTGGTAATTTTTTCATTAAAGCCTTTAAGACACTTTACAGAGATAATAATAGCGCTATTAAACTTTCATATGGCACCTCTAGTCGTTTTAATATCAATAAAGGAGTTCGTCAGGGTTGTCCTGCCTCCCCTTACATATTTCTACTTGTAGGCCAAATTCTAAACTATTTAATCAGACAGAGCTCATTTAAAGGAATCAACATTTTTGATCAAGAACTTAAAATTTCTCAACTTGCCGATGATACGACAACATTTTTAAAAGATTCTAGTGAAGTTCCTGTCGCTCTATCTATTGTGTCCAAATTTTCTAACTTTTCTGGACTAAAACTTAATCTTAAAAAATGTGAAATCCTTCCCTTATTTACAACTGCTATTACTGAAGTCTGTGGTATCCCTGTAAAAAAAACACTGTAAATTATCTAGGTATTAAAATATCAATAGATCAAAATAAAACAAGTAATAACTTTAACTTGGTTTTTGAATCTATCAGAAAGAAATTTAATAGTTGGTCAGCCAGGGATTTAAATATTTATGGAGTACTTCTAAGCAAAGCTGAGGGGATGTCAAGGGCATCTTATGTTTTTTCATCACTAGAGGTCAGTAAGGCGCTTTGCTCTGCACTTGATAAGATTCTTTTCAATTTTCTTTGGAAAAATAAAGCTCATAAAATTAAAAAATCTGTCCTCTCAAATTCGCTAGCTGAAGGAGGATTAAATATTTTGACGTTTTCTGTTTTTAATCAAAGTTTAAAAATTAATTGGATTAAAAGATTCCTAAAAAAATTAAATTCTATGTGGAATGTTTTCCCAAATTATTTGTTTAATAAATTGGGGGGTATTAACTTTTTATTGCGTTCCCCTTACTTGGTTGGAAAACTTCCAATCAAGTTAGCTAAGTTCCATCAACAGGCTCTCTTATGTTGGTCTCTGTTATACAAACACAACTCTCCTCATAACTGCATCATATGGAACAATGCATATGTTTTAACAGTGAATCTATTAACAATGTTAATAACATTGTTATTACTGCCATTACATCAGATGATGAAGTTCAAATTAATATCACTGTTAAAATAAACATAGAATGGAAATCACTATCTAAACTAAATATAAATGATAATGTAACTGAGGATTACTCTGTAACACAAAGTTTTTAACACTGGACCCTGTGTCATCAAACGGGTTATTCACTAAACTCTCGGTCATGTGCTCATTCAGTTTGCACTACTTCTCATATTGCACTAATGTTTGTATTACATTACTGCCTATAGTCATACTACTGTTTACATTCACTGTTTACATTTATTAATACGGTTTACATTTATTACTACTGCTTTACATTTATTACTACTGTTTACATTTACACTACTTTTATCTACACTACTGCAGATACATATACAGCATTCTCTGACTAGCCTTATCTAAGGATGCCAAATGTGCCTTATGTGCCTCACTGCATATGCCACTTTGCCTCTATACCAACATCAACTACCTCATACATATACATCCATCCATCCATCCATTTTCTTCCGCTTATCCGGGGTCGGGTCGCGGGGGTAGCAGCCTAAGTAGGGAGGCCCAGACTTCCCTCTCCCCAGCCACTTGGAGCAGCTCCTCTGGGGGAATCCCAAGGCGTTCCCAGGCCAGCCGAGAAACATAGTCCCTCCAGCGTATCCTGGGTCTTCCTCTGGGTCTCCTCCCGGTGGGACATGCCCGGAACACCTCACCAGGGAGGCGTCCAGGAGGCATCCTAACCAGATGCCCGAGCCACCTCAACTGGCTCCTCTCGATGTGGAGAAGCAGCGGCTCTACTCCGAGTCCCTCCCGGATGACTGAGCTTCTCACCCTATCTCTAAGGGAGAGTCCAGCCACCCTGCGGAGAAAACTCATTTCAGCCGCTTGTATCCGAGATCTTGTTCTTTCGGTCATAACCCAAAGCTCATGACCATAGATGAGGGTGGGAACGTAGATCGATCGGTAAATTGAGAGTGTAACAATATAGGAGTTATTAGTCAGTTTACTGACTTACCTATAGTTTAGACGTGCAAGTCTGAGCAGACTTTATCTGCACAAACTTGCCACCAAGTTCACGGGGTCTCAACTTTTTCAGATTAAATCAACAAATCTAACGATGTGATTAGCCAGAAATGTAATTTCACGCTTAGACTTCAATTTATATTGGTCTACCAAAAAATAGACCTTTTATTGAAACTATCACAAGAATTACATTAACATTTGTATCGATATTAGCTCTGATTTAATAACTACGTTGACAAGAATTCAAATTAAAACAAACAGACAGTTGGACCTTTCTGTTGGCACATTACTTAAAGTTTACCATGATGAAAACAAACATATTAAATACTTATGGAAAATAAGAAATAGGAGGAAGGAGTTCTGGAGCTAAGTTAAGCTAAAGTTAATTATTTTGAAAACAACCAGGGTGGCAAGCTTTCCCATACGGATCTTAGCTGGGCTTCTCACACGTGCAGCATACAAACAAGCCTCTTTACCTGGTGACGAGACGTCTTGCGAGGTGAGGACTGAGAAGTTTGTGGACACTAACGGACTGTGTGGTCCAGTGAGCGTCCAGATGACTTCGTGCGTGTATGACTGGGTCAGACGAGCGGGAGCACGCGTTCACCGGCAGGAACAGACGCCAATCGCACTGGTTGAACTTTCAAAATAAAACTTTAGAAAACAAATTCTTCAGAAAGGAGAGTGAATGGATCAAAGTAAGGCTTTACTATGATCCCAGCTGAGACGTGGGTCGTTGACACCTGACCGGGACGTCTCCAGCTTTCCCAGGGAGGAGAGCAGGTTGACAGTTCGTACTCCTCGAAACTCTAAACCAAAATCCAGGAAGTGCCCCTTAAGAAGGGGGTGTGACTTAGTCCCATACTTCCTGCTGATTGGTTGTTGCACCCCTAGAGAGGGTGTGACTTTGCAAATGAGTGAGTTTGAGTGACAGATGATAGGGTAGACAAAACATAGAAAACATACGTGAGAAGATGCAGGTGCATGTGCACAAGTCCGTACTTTGTTTTGAGAACTGATTCATTGTTTTTAGAAAGGACGGGAGACCGAAAGCAAGCTATGTCTAGCACTTTTCCTTTGAAACAAAAACAGTTCAAACAAATACGAAGGATTGTTCCTTCAACTTTCGACACTTATTCTGCCTAGAGCAGACAGTTCAAAACATGATCATTCTGAGATGTTCTCTTAACTTTGTCATATTTAAAATATACCAGTTTAGTAAAATCATCATTGAAATGACAAAAATACTGTTTGATCAATTCTGAATTAACACACATTAAAGAGAAAGTTCAATCTGATTAATTAGTGTCCATTAATTCATAATAATTGTTAAAATATATAAGTGTCCATCTGTCTCCTTGAGGTTCAAGCAAGTGTAACACTGAGTGATTCAGAGAGGTGTAGAGAGGTGTACTTGAAGGTCAAGACAGAAATATCAGAGGCTAGGTGTATCACTACAAGAGCTTTGCCTTTTGACTCAGCTCTCTCTTCACCACGACAGACCGGTACAGCGCCCGCTTCACTGCGGACGCTGCACCTATCCGCCTATCGATCTCACGCTCCAGTTTTCCCTCATTCGTGAACAAGATCCCGAGATACTTAAACTCCTCCACTTGGGGCAGGACCTCCTCCCCGACCCGGAGAGGGCACGCTACCCTTTTCCGGCTCAAGACCATGGCCTCGGATTTGGAGGAACTGATCCTCATCCCGGCCGCATCGCATTCAGCTGCAAACCGCTCCAGTGAAAGCTGTAGATCACGAGCTGATGAAGCCAATAGGACCACATCATCTGCAAAAAACAGAGAAGCGATTCTAAGGCCACCAAAACGGATCCTCTCAACACCTTGGCTGCGCCTAGAAATTCTGTCCATAAAAGTTATAAACAGAATCGGTGACAAAGGGCAACCTTGGCGGAGTCCAACTCTCACCGGAAACGAGCCTGACTTACTGCCGGCAATGCGGACCAAGCTCTGACACCGGTCGTACAGGGACCTAACAGCCCATATCAATGGGCCTGGTACCCCATACTCCCGGAGTACCCGCCACAGAACCCCCCGAGGGACGCGGTCGAATGCCTTTTCCAAGTCTACAAAGCACATGTAAACTGGTTGGGCAAACTCCCACGCACCCTCCAGGACCCTGTTGAGGGTGTAGAGCTGGTCTAGTGTTCCACGACCAGGACGAAAACCACACTGCTCCTCCTGAATCCGAGGTTCGACTATCCGACGGACCCTCCTCTCCAGAACCCCTGAATAGACCTTACCAGGGAGGCTTAAGAGTGTGATCCCTCTATAGTTGGAACACACCCTACGGTCCCCCTTTTTGAATAGGGGAACCACCACCCCAGTCTGCCAATCCAAGGGAACTGCCCCCGATGTCCACGCGATATTGCAGAGTCGCGTAAGCCAACACAACCCCACAACATCCAGAGCCCTAAGGAACTCAGGACGAATCTCATCCACCCCCGGAGCCTTGCCACCGCGGAGCTTTTTAACCACCTCGGCGACCTCCGCACCAGAGATTGGAGAGCCCGATCCAAAGTCCCCAGGCTCCGCTTCCTCAGTGGAAGACGTGCCAGTAGGATTGAGGAGGTCTTCGAAGTATTCCGCCCACCGACTCACAACATCCCGAGTTGAGGTCAACAGCACGCCATCCCCACCATAAATGGTGTTGGTCGCGTACCGCTTTCCCCCCCTGAGACGCCGGATGGTGGACCAGAATCGCCTCGAAGCCGTACGGAAGTCATTCTCCATGGCCTCTCCGAACTCCTCCCACGCCCGAGTTTTTGCCTCAGCAACCACCCGAGCCGCATGCCGCTTGGACTGCCGGTACCTATCTGCTGCTTCCGGGGTCCCACAGGCCAAAAAGGCCCAATAGGACTCCTTCTTCAGCTTGACAGCATCCCTCACCGCCGGTGTCCACCACCGGGTTCGAGGGTTGCCACCACGACAGGCACCAACAACCTTGCGGCCACAACTCCGATAAGCTGCCTCGACAATAGAGGCGCGAAACATGGCCCACTCGGGCTCAATGTCCCCCGCCTCCCTCGGAACGTGTTCAAAGCTCTCCCGGAGGTGGGAGTTAAAGCTCCGTCTTACGGGAGACTCTGCCAGACGTTCCCAGCAGACCCTCACAATACGTTTGGGTCTGCCAGGTCTGACCGGCATCCTCCCCCACCATCGGAGCCAACTCACCACCAGGTAGTGGTCAGTTGACAGCTCCGCCCCTCTCTTCACCCGAGTGTCCAGGACATGCGGCCGCAGATCAGATGAGACGACAACAAAGTCGATCATTGAACTACGACCTAGGGTGTCCTGGTGCCAAGAGCACATATGGACACCCTTATGCCTGAACATGGTGTTCGTTATGGACAATCCATGACGAGCACAGAAGTCCAACAACAGAACACCACTCGGGTTCAGATCAGGGGGGCCGTTCCTCCCAACCACACCCCTCCAGGTCTCACTGTCATTGCCCACGTGAGCGTTGAAGTCCCCCAGCAGAACAAGGGAGTCCCCAGGAGGCGCACCCTCCAATACCCCCTCCAAGGACTCCAAAAAGGGTGGGTAATCTGCGCTGCCGTTCGGCGCATAGGCACAAACAACAGTCAGAGCCCGTCCCCCCACACGTAGGCGAAGGGAGGCTACCCTCTCGTTCACCGGGGTGAACCCCAACGTACAGGCACCGAGATGGGGGGCAACAAGTATGCCCACTCCTGCTCGGCGCCTCTCACCAGGGGCAACTCCAGAGTGGAAGAGTGTCCAACCCCTCTCAAGGAAACTGGTTCCAGAGCCAGAGCCATGCGTTGAGGTGAGTCCGACTATTTCTAGCCGGAACCTCTCAACCTCACACACTAGCTCAGGCTCCTTCCCCACCAGAGAGGTGACATTCCATGTCCCAATGGCCAGCTTCTGTAGCCGAGGATCAGACCGCCAGGGTCCCCGCCCTCGGCCACCACCCATTCCACAATGCACCCGACCCCTTTGGCCCCTCCCACAGGTGGTGAGCCTATGGGAAGGGGGACCCACGTCTCCTCTTCGGGCTGTGCCCGGCCGAGCTCCATGGGTGAAAGCCCGGCCACCAGGCGCTCGCCAACGTGCCCCTCCTCCGGGCCTGGCTCCAGAGTGGGGCCCCGGTGACCCGCGTCCGGGCGAGGGAACATTGTTTCCATTTATATTACTCATCATAAGGGGTCTTGTGGGCTGCGCTTTGTCTCGTCCCTCACCTAGGACCTGTCTGCCTTGGGTGACCCTACTAGGGGCATAAAGCCCCTGACAGCATAGCTCCTAGGATCATTGGGACACTCAAACCCCTCCACCACGGTAAGGTGGCAGCCCAGGGAGGGGTCATACATATACTGTGTACATTAACTTATATGCTGCTGTGCCACTCTTTGCAAATGTCAATGCTAGAACCTTCAGTTTATTTTATAGATATACTTTTTATACTTTTTATACTACTATGCAAAAACTCAGGACAGTATTACACTTTTATTATTTCATTTTATGCTTATGTTCATTGGGTGTTTGGTGTTTCAGTGTTGGTGTAAATTTTCATACTTTTATACTATTATGAAAAAACTCAGGACAGTGTTACACTTTTACTATTTTATGCTTATGTTTATTAAATGTTTTAGTGTTTAGATGGTTACTGTTGCACCGAGGGACTGAGAGAAACGCAATTTCAGTCCTGTGTATGTCCTGTACATATTGCAGTTCTGACAATAAAGTTGACTTTGACTTTTATACAAAAACAAATCTTTATACTTACATAATTGGGCTAACAAAAATATTTATCTGATAAAGCAGTTACTTGACAGTAATGGTGAATGGTGGAGAATTGTATTAACATTAATGGTATAGATATATCTCAAAAAGAATTTGATTTGGTAATTAATTCAATTCCTCATAACTTGCATGCACTAGCACAAACCATACATTTAGAAGAATTGTACTTTTATGATTCAGTTTCTGTTGAAGGTACTAATATAATGCATAAGAATTTCAATAACAGGTTTATCAGATCTCAGTTAGTTACTTACTCTACTCCTATAAGTAAACATAGATGGGGCTATAAGCAATACACTATGGAGTGAAATTTTCTTATTGTCTTATAAATATATTTTATCTAACAGAATTAAATAATTTGTATTTAAAATTTTACATAGATATTATCCAGTCAAAGACTACATTTGCCGTTTCTTCCCAAATGTCAGCAAAAACTGCTCTTTTTGCCAGTGTGAAGGTGAAAGTATTAAACATCTATTTGTAGATTGTTTTCATATTACAATATTCTGGTCTGAAATACAAAAACTGCTTACTGAAAAAATTAAAAAGTACATGTACCAAAAATGCAAATATTGCTCATCTTTAATAATTCATTCTTTTTTTCAGACGAATTATAATAAATCTAATTATTATTTTGGCAAAATATTATAAACACAAAATGAAGTGGAATGAAAAAATACCCTCTTTTAATAATTTTAAAGAAACTGATCTAAAAATATATATTGCCTCTTTTGATAAGCTTTTTTCATTCATTCAACCTTTATTTATACAGGCTAGCCTCGTTGAGTCACAGGGACTCATTTACAAAATTAATTTTAACAATAAAAAAACTTATAAGAACAAAAACTCTTATTCAGAAATTTAATTTGACCCCATAAGCAGACCTCGTTGTAGTATTCTTTTTCTTTTTGTATTGTATTGTATTTTTTGTTGTTTCAGAACCTCTGCTATTTATACCTGAATTTATTTTGTATATTTGTTGAGATTGTTGCATTTATACTTGGTTAAGACATATGAGGTCTAGTTTAATAGGATCTGTGATAGTTATGCATTTGTTTTTTGTGTGTGTCTGTATATTGTTGCTTTTGATTTGGAAGATCTTTGTAATGTTATCTGATTGAAATAAAGTTTATTACCAAAAAAAATGCTTACGTCATTGAGAAGTTGACCAATCAGGGTGGCGAACATTCCCAAACACGGAAGCAGTTCAGTGGGCTGCAGTTAAAGTGCAAGCCTTTCTTTTAGAAACATTTATGCGGAATAAACGTGACTCCCAATATAAAGTGCGTCAAAAAGAGAACCCTTACATCACATTATTTGCTATAAATGGGATTTTCGTGGACTCACGTGTTAGTGCCGCTTTGTTTAGCGGTTTTATTGGCGGCTTTTGCTGTCAACGAGCAACTTCCGGGTGAGTAGCCTGAAGATAAAAACCAGTAATATTGTGTATAAATTATGCGAGAGCCGCTAATACGAGTACCTGAAGGAACTCTAAAGGGGGTTTACCTTGATTTGAAATAAAAACGGAGAAATGTCGATCAACAGCGCCCTCACCAGCCTCAAACAAACGAAGCTGAAGTTAGCTTCCGATTCCAGCTTCCGATTCGGCAAATGACTAAAGGGACATTACAACTAATTTTTCAGTACCTTGAGCGGGTTTAATCTGCTCTAGCTCAAAAACTACAACACCTAGACTCTTCAAACCAGGACTATATTAATCTAGACTAATAGAAGAATATATAAAACTAAGTTTGAGCTTTGTGAAACGTTTTGCTGATTTGTGAAACTTCCACAAAGTTTGTTTTTCATCATTTTTAGTCTACTGGACCACATTAGACCTGGTCCAGGTCAAAACCACAACACCNAATAAAATTATTATTATTATTTTTTTTTTTGTCTCCAAACCCTATGTGTTATTTTTCACCACTTTTATTGTCTGTCCAACAGATCTCACTTGTAAATGAGTCTTCGAGGCTCAGTGTGACTTATTTGTTTAAATAAAGATTGAATGCGATGCCTGCCCCACTGGGACGTTGTGTTTAGAAAATAAACGTCTCAATGTCTCTGAAACTCCCACAACATCTGGAATGACCACTGGTCTGGGTTCCTTCTTTTCACCTGATGGCTGCTGGAGTCCTGTTTGGGTTTCTTCTCTGCTTTCAGGAAGGCCCAGTTAGGATATCCACATTTCTCTAGAGCCTGTTTTGTGTGAGATTTCTCCTTCTGTCTGGCTCCTGAGTTAGTCCCACTGGCTTTTAAACCCCAAAATACATTACGGCAAAGACTGGTTCATCCCAAAGATCCAGTCCCCCGGCACAAGCAGAGTAATATTGTGTATGCTGTTCAGTGTCAGGAGGGCTGTGATCAGTCTTATATCGGGGAAACTAAACAGCCACTGGCCAAAAGGATGGCCCAGCACAGAAGATCAACATCATCAGGTCAGGACTCTGCGGTCTACACTCATCTCCAGGCCAGCGGTCACTCTTTCAGGGATGAAGATGTTCACATCCTTGATAGAGAGGAACAATGGTTTGAGAGAGGAGTAAAGGAGGCCATCTTTGTGAAAAGAAACCGTCCATCATTAAACAGAGGTGGAGGCCTCCGGGTTCAACTGTCCCCCTCTTACAATGCTGTTATTGCTAGTATCACTCAGCCCTCTGTGAATAGCAAACAACCATCAGGGTGCTAACGATCCATCGTTAGGCTGATGGTCCTCCTGATCATGTGAGCAGCTGTTTTTGGCCGTCATCAGCAAACTGGTTGATCCACTTTGAGAAGGTGCTATTTATAAGACTGAGTTGAATACAGCATCTCAGACTGAGGAAGTCTTTCGGATGAAAGACGCAATGTTTCTACTTTTTTGTTTTGATTTGATTTTTGAATGTCCAGAGGACCAGACTTAGCTTTTTTAGATTTTTCTACCTGGATTATTGAGCATGCATCAGGGCACAAACATTAAGGTTTACTGACATTCTCTGTTCAATTCCAGTGATGAAAAACACTCATCTCCAGAACTATTTGAACGTTTACTGTTCAAATCCCTCAGCAACGGGGGGTCATCAGCTTGTTCTTATGTGCTACAATGTTCATTAATAAAATGTGTAAAAGCAGAAGATGTAGTCTGTTATTAGTTGTGATGATCTGAGGGTTTCCTTTAAAAGCAACAACAGCTGACAGGATTGCCATAACAGTGTTTGTTGTGGTTGGACATTTCAGACTGTATTTCAGTGATCCATACAATAATTTGATTATCATTTATACAAACAATTTCAGTACAGTATAGGTGAAAGTCCATAGTTCTGTGAATGAATCTTCTCCATGTTTAATCAAACCCTGTATGTGGTGCTGCCATTCTAAGTCAGTTTTTTTTTTGTTATGGCAGGTGCAACAGGCGGTCCGGACTTTGATAGACCAGCACCAGCAGATCCCTGGCAGCATCTTGAGGGCCCTGTTCGAGCGAATATACACCAAGCACAAAAACGATTAACAACAGTGATAAACAAGACAGATCCACAGTTTGTGACCAACATCAGTTTCCAGAGGAGCACAATGACTTCAAAGTGTACAAACAGAACTGATGACCCAATGTTTGGGATTATTGCACAACTTTCCTTCCTACCCCCAGGTACCCCTGAGGGCAACAGATGTTCCTTCTGCTTACTACATTGTGGTGTTCTGGATATTTCTGCTGTGGGATTTCATATTTCAGACTCCAATTTTCTTATTTCCCAGGAGGAAAGAGTTTAAAGCTGGACTTCCTGAAGTATTATTGAACTTCACAGTAATCGTACCTCAAAGAGGATGGAGATGTTTTTGTACATATTTGCACAAGATACTAAATTAAATTGTTATTAAATGTGTTTGGATACTGTATTTGTTTATTCTGAAAACATTGGTAAACCAGCATTTTATTTATAAAGAAAATACTATGGAGACTGATGGTATTGTTGAAGATTTATGGATCATTTTTATCAATCACCGATGAACTTTTTTGCCTTGTTTTTTACAGCTCATTTATACCTGATTAGAGTATTAGATGGCAGGAAGAGTTTATGTTCATTTTGTGACAAAGGTCGTATCAGAGGTCAGTCGGGTAAACAAAAAGATGATCAGTGGCTGTTTGGTGATGGTGGTGGTGCTGTGGAAATGTACACACTAAAAGTTCTAAGCAGATCTCATTTGTCAGTTTTCTACAGTTGTGGTAAATCTTACGATGCACTTCACAGTCTATGGTTGAAAACTACACTTTACAGTATACTGTCCTGCTTTGCTGTTTCTACACTAACACTTTTTCAGACAATAAAGGGTACAAGTTCTATAAGGTGTGTGTGTGTTTCCATTTATGAGATATTTTCATTATAATATTATAATATGGATTTTTAATACATGCTGAATTCATTATTTTTATTTAATTTTTAAGTTTACTTGTTTTGTGACCTGCTAAAATGTTTGACTTCCAGATAAGCTCTATTGTAATTAACTTACAGTGGTGCTTGAAAGTTTGTGAAGCCTTTACACTTGTAGAACAGTACATATATACAGAAAATTATAAAGGGTTCACAAACTTTCGAGCACCACTGTATAAAAGGACAGATGAGCCCAAACAGAACCAATTTAATTGTGAGTGTCTATACAGGTGCTGGTTATAAAATTAGAAAATCATGAAAAAAGTTGATTTATTTCAGTAATTCCATTCAAAAAGAAACGTATATTCGTTCATTACACACAGACTGATATATTCCAAATGTTCGTTTATTTTAATGTTTATGATTATAACTGACCCAAAAAATGAAGTAATGTTCTTGGGCAGACCTTCACATATGAAGGTCTTCAACTTTTTGAATCTGGTTGTGCAGCAGTGACGGTTCTGGGCAGGTTTCCCTGGCAGAAGTGAACTCTGAAAGAGAAATGGCACACAGTGACTCCTTGAAAAAAGCTGCAATCATGTCAGGTTCCTCTGTAACTTCATTTGCAGCAGTTAAGGGCCAGGCAGAGCTGTGCCTTTTGACGAGCGCCGTGCGAGCGCCGCGGCACAAGCCTTTGAACGCGCCAAGCTCAAATTTTACGACCGCTCACGAGCGTTGTCTCACAATAAACTGCCCGGTGGCGGACTGTTTTGTATGAGACACAAATGTATTAAATATCCCTTCTTCATCGCTGATCTGGACTATTCTTTTGTTTTTTTGCCAAAAGTCAAGTGATCGCTTGACGCGGTCACCATTCACTTCCTCCTCCGATGAGGAGGAATGAATGAATTTGTCACGAGTGAACTAAAGTCATGTTCAACGTGGCTGCGCCAGCTTCTAAATATTTCCTGGTGTGCTGGTCTGCTGTGTGGGCTAAAGGATCAGCGCTCCCTGTTTTAATTTTATTTTTTTAGAACTTTTTATTAACATATAAACACAGAAAACCGCTGCGCAGCCCTCTTTTCTTCTCCCACCCGACCTGTCAATCAAATCAGTAGGCGTGTCAGCAAATGACCAATCAGCGACCTCAATTTGTCCCGTAGCTAAACGCTCCGCTCTGCTTCTGCTCAAATGATGACATCAAGTATTTGGAGCAAAAACGTTGGTGCTTCATGCTGAGCTCTGCTGTGAACTGCACACGCGCGTGGCGCAGCGCTCGTACAAGCGCACAGCTCTGCCTGGCCCTTAAAATTTGAGCTTGGCGCGTTCACGCCCGCGTTCAAAGGCTTGTGCAGCGGCGCTCTCACGGCGTGGCGAGGCGCTCGGACAAGCGCACAGCTCTGCCTGGCCCTTAAAATTTGAGCTTGGCGCGCGGCGCTCTCACGGCGTGGCGAGGCGCTCGGACAAACGCGGAGCTATGTCTGGCCCTTAAGTGGTAGCCTGGGACAGTCAGCAGTGATGTTTTGGTGTCCTGGGTGAAAAGTGACTTCATATGTGAAGCAGAGCAGTCGAGCTGACCATCTGGCGATCCTCAGTTTAGCACGTCCAGAACCTTTGGAGGTGAATAAGGTTGTAAGTAGGGGTGCACCGATAAATCAGCCCCGATTTCCTTAATGTTGGGAAATCAGAAATCGGCCAATGCTTGCGTGAGAAACCAATTTTACAGATTTTTTGTTTGTTTGAACAACAATTGTCTAAACTTTATTTATATTTCAGAGCACTACCTTGTGACCAGTTAAAACAAGTTTGTATTGTTTCTAGAATATTGTTCAAGGGTCTGTTTTTCAACACAATAAGACTGAAATTTGAAGGCGCATTGTGACCTTACAACATCTAACAGTGTTGCTTATAAAACAAAATCGATATCAGCCAAAATTGGAATTGAGAAGTCAGACTTTGTTGAAATCGGTGATCGGCCAAAATAACTGCAATCGGTGCACCCCTAGTTGTAAGTGCTTGGTGATCTGTATGAAGGACAAAGCTACGACCCCAGAGGTAGGTTCTCCACCTTTCCACAGTCCACACACAGGCAAGAGCTTCATGTTCAACTGTAGAGTACTTGTGTTCAGCAGGAGAAAGTGTTCTGGATGCAAAAGCGACAACTCTCATTTTGATCTGAATGTTGTGTCAATACTGTGCTGAGTCCATAATCAGAAGCATCTGTATTAACATAAGTTGAAAGATCAGGATCATACAGAGCTAATGCAGGACTGTTGATTATCAGTTCTTTAAGTGCAGTAACCTAAAGCTAGATTCTGCTTCCACGGTCCAATTGGAAGTTTAAGTCTGTGGAGTCTCTGAGCATTGCACATAGTGGCTCAGTAACAGTTGCAGTCTGGAATGAACTTACTATACCAGGATGCAAGACCAAGGAAAAATCTCAGAGAAGATGTGGGATGTGGAGCTGGAGCATGGATCACAGCAGTGACTCTGTCCTGGTTCGGTTGAAGACCTTTTTTTGAAGTGACCCAGGTAGTTGAGTGAAGGTTGACTGATCCTGCATTTGTGCATGTTAAGTTTGAGTCCAGCATCAGTCAGGGCTTGGAGCACTCTAAATTTTCATCATGTTCTCTTTGTATAGATCCATAGCAAATGATGTCATCCAGGCAGGGCTGGACTGGGACAAAAAATCGGCCCGGGCATTTTGAGCAGAGTGGCCCACAGTGATGGCATAGTTACATTGAAAAAGTAACTTAGTTAAGTTACTGATTAGTCCTTGGGAAAAGTAACTTAGTTAAGTTACTGATTACTTGATTTGGAAAGTAACTAAGTTAGATTACTAAGTTACTTTATTAGTTACTTTCAGCAGCTGCTAACAAGAACCCTCTGTCACAATACATAAAAAATTTAAATGTTTTAATAAAATAATTACCAATTAAAAATATTCAAAAAACATAATGGTCTTTCTTGACTTTATTAAACATAAATACTTTTGATAAAAAATAAGGTATTTCTTGATTTCAATATCATAAATGAAGGTTGAATGAATAAAGAAATACTTGCTTTATATAAAAAAAATAGTGTCTTTACTTCACTAAACAAATAATATGTTTACAAAAAAGACTTATAAAATGATTATTTTGAAAATGTTTCAAGTGAACAATACGTTTGTATAGGCCAACTCTTTCAGGGATGAAGATGTTCACATCCTTGATAGAGAGGAACAATGGTTTGAGAGAGGAGTAAAGGAGGTCATCTTTGTGAAAAGAAACCGTCCATCATTAAACAGAGGTGGAGGCCTCTGGGTTCAACTGTCCCCCTCTTACAATGCTGTTGTTGCTAGTATCACTCAGCCCTCTGTGAATAGCAAACAACCATCAGGGTGCTAATGATCCATTGTTAGGCTGATGGTCCTCCTTGCTCATGTGAGCAGCTGGTTTCAGCTGTCATCAACAAACTGGTTGATCCACTGTGAGTCAAGTCAAGTCTATTTTATTTATATAGCACAGTTAAAACAGATAAACTGTTATCAAGGTGCTTCACACACACAACACAAAAGAGGTTTAAAAATGTACAGAACAGTATCACACACCAATGGTAAAAATTATGATATTAACAGCGGTAAAAGTATAATAAAAATGTATAAGAGCAATATTAAAATGAAAACACAGTAAAAAAATATATATACACTACGTCAGCTCACACAGTTTGAAATAATAGAGAAAAGATGATTTTTTTAGCAGGGATTTGAACATGTGAAGGGAGGAGGCCTGTCTAATGTTGGGGGGCAGGTTGTTACAGAGTTTCCACAGTGAGAGGGTGATATTTATAAGACTGAGCTGAATACAGCACCTCAGACTGAGGAAGTCTTTCTGATGAAAGATGAAACGTTTCTACAATTGTTTTGTTTTGTTTTTTGAATGTCCAGAGGCCCAGACATAGTTTTTTTTTTAGATTTTTACCTGGATTATTGAGCATGCATCAGGGTCATCAGCACAGACTCCTTAGCTCCTTAGCTGCATGTGGATTTCCTTGAAGAGGAAGAGAACAGCTGCTAACTTCTGGAAATAACACACAAAGAGGTAAAAAAAAGTTAATAAGATTATAATTTTAAATTAAAAAGGTAATAGTACAGTAATAGTAAAAGAACAATACCTCTTTTTGAGCAGTTGAGGTGGTTGAATCTCTCATCTCTCATCATCAGGGCTCCAGGACATGCTGACACTACTGTATCAGTCTGAGTTTTTTCATAAAGTGCTGAAGTGTTGACGTGATAGACGACGTCTTAGCAGCGTTCAGTAAAGCCTGCACATCAACAACATTTCAGACATGATTCAGAGATCCTACAATTTGTGTTATTGATCTGGAATTATTTGAATTACCTGATAAAAGTAGCAGCTGCTGTGATCGGTGTTTACAAGCTGTTTTCTTCGTTCACGTTCGGATGATGTGGTTAGTCCGTTCAAGTGACGTGTGTTGCTGCTGCAGGTCTTGTGAAACAGCGTGCACAGCTTTTGAATTTGCGCTGGTCTTTTAACAACAGGAGACCGCAACAACATGCTAATAATGCTAAGTGCTAACGCGTGCTGCAACTTCATGCCGTGCTGAAACTAGGTCGCATAGAGCAGACGTCACGTCACTCCTTGATGAGTCCTGTCTCACTCGTCCTCCTCTCAGGCTGCAGGTAGGAGGAACTTTCAGCTCCGTGTGAGCACCTCACAGTCCAGTTTCTGTCAGGCACGCTGGTGTCAGGTTTCACAACCGCAATAGCTTGATGCGAGTAAAGGGAAGGGGCTGGTCGGAAGAGTGCTGAGAGATTTCATTGGATTAGCTCGATGTCGTTCAAGAAAATCAACCAATCGGCCGTCGCGATTGACAAAAAAATAGCTATAATTTATTTTTTTGGTTCATGAGTGACAGGACCGCCCGGGCGGCCCATAAATCGCATAAATCACCGACGGCCCACCGGGAATTTGCCCGGTACGCCCGATGGCCAGTCCAGCCCTGCATCCAGGTATGCTTGTATGCATGGCAAACCTGCGAGGATGATTGACATCATTTTTTGAAAGACAGATGGGGCAGAAGCTAAACCAAACGGAACTCTGCAGAAACTAGAAAGTCCATCATGAGTGATAAACGCAGTAATATCACGACTTTCTGGATGCAGAGGCATTTGGTGGTAGGGAGATGCTAAATTCGTAGTATAAAAAACAGCAGCCCCTCGAAGATTTGAGAACAGTTCATCCATGTGTGGTAATGGATGGCAATCAGCAACAATAATTTTATTTGGCTCTCTTAAATCAACACGCACGCATGACTTTCCACCATCTCTCCTTTGTGTCACGACTATGGGAGAAACCCAAGAAGAAGCATCAATATATTCAATGATACCCTTGGAGATCTTTGAGCTCCTCTGAAACTGCTTATCTCACTGAAAATGTCTGTCTCGTGAGTTTTTGTTGCACTGGAACAGCGTTGGGCAGTATGTGTACTTTGTTTATGAAGTTTTTGGCATAGCTACTTCCTGACATTTCTGAACTCGAGCATTTTCTGGTTCGGTCTTTTGCACAGCACGTTGAACAGTAGAAGAGGAGCTTTCTCAATTCAATGAGAAGAGTGTGAGAGCAATGATGTATCTTATCTCAGCCTTTAAAACCTTGCTCTCACACTCTGCTCTTTGAATTGAGAAAGCTCCTTGGATGAGAAGCGAAATGTCTTCTGCTACAAATAAAGTCCAGTTGTTTCTGTATTGAACACCTTTTTTTGATTTTATCATGTCCTGGATGACTGAGAATCTTCCCTAGCCTATCTTGTCGACCTCTGCCACAGTTATGGATGGATAATAAGGTGTGTCATTCAATTAAAAGTTGCACCAACAGCACCAATCTACCTGGATTATTGAGCATGCATCAGGGCACCAACAGTAGTTTTCTTAGTGAAACTAACAAAGAGGAAATTATGAAAATGGTAAAAAATCTCTCAGACAAGAGATCAAAAGACTGGGTGGACATGGATATGATGTTCGTAAAGGAAATAATAAGTTATGTTATTGAACCGTTTACATATATATGCAATTTATCTTTTTCAACAGGAATATTTCCAGATAACATGAAAGTAGCAAAGGTAATTCCTCTTTTTAAAAATGGTGATAAATGTGTATTCAATAATTATAGGCCAATATCCTTATTACCACAGTTCTCAAAAATTCTAGAAAAACTATTTGTGACCAGATTGGATCAATTTATTGATAAACAAAATATTTTAAGTAGCAGTCAGTATGGGTTTAGAGGAAAAAACTCTACATCAATGGCTCTCATGGATTTAATGGAACAAATAACTAATGCTGTCGATCATAAACAGTACTGTGTTAGTGTTTTTGTTGATCTAAAAAAAGCATTTGATACCATTGACCACACCATTCTCCTTGAAAAACTAAATAAATATGGTATTAGAGGACCAGCATTACAGTGGGTATCTAGCTATTTGAAGGACAGGAAACAGTTTGTGCAAATAAATGATGTTAGATCTGACCTCCGTGATATCACTTGTGGAGTTCCTCAGGGTTCTGTGCTTGGACCAAAGTTGTTTATTTTATATGTGAATGACTTGGTAAATGTGTCAGCACTACTTAAATGTGTTCTTTTTGCCGATGACACCACTTTTTTCAGTTCGGGTAATGACATAAAACAGATTTTGGATATGATGAAAACAGAATTTATAAAAATACAAACTTGGTTTAAATTAAACAAATTATCTTTGAATTTAGATAAAACTAACTACATGATTTTCAGTAACAAAAAGGGAATTGTTGATGACGATCCATTTGAAATTGAAGATGTTGTGATCTGTAAAGTGAGTGAAGTGAAGTTTCTGGGTGTTATCATTGATGACAAACTGACATGGAAAGATCATGTAAATTCCATTAAAAAAAACTAGCTAGAGCAATTGCAGTACTGTATAAAGTCAGGGATTTTTTAATTGATAAAGCTTTACATATGTTGTATAACACAATCATTGCTCCACATTTAATCTATTGTATTGAGGTTTGGGGAAAAGCATGCAAAACTATTACAAAGCCTGTTTTTATTTTACAAAAGAGAGCTGTAAGAGTAATCACCAGAAAACATTTCACTCACCCTTCAAACACCTTGTTTATTCAACTAAACTTATTGAAATTCCAGGAATTGGTAGAATATAGTATTTTATCAATTATGTATAGGGCTCATAATAACACATTACCTTTAAATATCCAAAGAAATTTTATAAAAAGACAAAGTTATTACAATCTCAAAGGGACAGAGATATTCATCAAACCACAATTCAGAACCAGCTTAAAAGGACGGTCTACCTCAATTCAGGGAATTCGATTGTGGAATGCTCTGGAGAGTGATGTTAAAAATGAAAAATCAATGTATACATTTAAGAAAAAGGTCAAAAAGGACTTGCTCAAAAACTATATATGATGTAATCTTGCGTGTTTGTGTATTACAATTATGTTGTACTTATGATGTACGTTTGTGTATTACAGTTAGAAAAATTAAGTAGAGTTATTCATTTTATGAAGCAGTTTGTGTATTACAGTTAGAAAAATTAAGTAGAATTATTCATTTTTGTGATGAATTTGTGTATTACAATTAGGAAAATTAAGTAGAATTACTCATTTTGTGAACATCTTGATGTTGTGCCATCTTTTAGTTTGTGTATTTCAATTAGAAAAATTAAGTAGAATTAAGTAGAATTATTCATTTTATGATCTAGTTTGTGTATTACAGTTAGGAAAATTAAGTAGAAAAAAATAATTAAAAAAATAGGAAAATTAAATAAAATTATAAAAAAAAAAAAAAATAAAAAAATAAAAAAAAATTAGAATTAGAAAATTAATTAGAATTATGGGTGATGTAGTTTGTGTATTACAGTTAGAAATATTAAGTAGAATTATTCATTTTGTGATCTAGTTTATGTTTTACAGTCAGGAAAATTAAGTAGAATTATTCATTTTGTGATGTAGTTTGTGTATTACAATTAGGAAAATAGGTAGAACTATTCATTCTGTGATGTTGCTTGAAAGTTATCATTGGTTGAACAAACTGTGAAATAGGGGCAGATATAATAAGATTTCATCTTCTTTCTGCTCCCTTCATTTTATCCTACTTGAAATCTTGTATCTGATGAAACTGTCTTGTATTGTTCTTTTAAAATGAATGAATAAACATCAAATCAAATCAAATCAACCCCAATGTCCCCCGACTCAGCCTCCTCCATGGAAAGCGTGCTGGTGGGATTGAGAAGGTCCGAGAAGTATTCTTTCCACCTGCTGACCACCTTCACTGAATACAGTGTAAGTAAAGTGCTGCTTTTCACTCCTCAGCCGTCTTATGCTTTGCCAGAATCTCCTCGGAGCAGACTGAGAGTCGTTATCCAAGGTCTCACCAAACTCCTCCCACATCTGAGCTTTTGCCTCAGAAACAGCCAAGGCTGCAGATATATATACTGTATATACTGTACATATAAACATACACACATATATGTAAGATATACTGTATATATATGTATATACAGTATTATATATAAATATATATATA
>JBBPBX010017188.1:0-18186 GCA_038048925.1 Garcialebias charrua | reverse complement strand
AGTGGCTATATTCTCTGTCTAATTGTAGTATCTCCTCCGTTAACTGTCTTAGCCATACCAAGCCCTTCTTTTTTTGTTTGTTTGTTTGTTTACACAGTAAAAACCAGCCACTAGGGAGCACAAGCCAGTGTATCTCTTGTGCCGGTCCCAAGCCCATGTAAATGGTGAGGGTTGTGTCAGGAATGGCATCCGATGTAAAACACTTGCCAAAACCATAATGCGAGTTCATCAAAGTGAAACCATACCGGATCGGTCGAGGCCCGGGTTAACAACGTCCGCCACCGGTGCTGTTGACAAACAGGGTGCCGGCGGAAATTGTACTACTGTTAGTCGAAGACCCCGAGGAGGGAAACGTGTCAGGAGACAGAGGGAGAGGAGGAAAGTGAAGAATGTAGGACTGAGGGTTGCAACTCTAAATGTGGGGACAATGACAGGCAAAGGTAGAGAGCTGGCTGACATGATGCAGAGAAGAACGGTAGATTCATTCATTCATTCATTCATTCAACCTTTATTTATACAGGCTAGCCTCGTTGAGTCACGGGGACTCATTTACAAGAGGGACCTGTCTCACTCACACCAAACAACCATCCACTCTCACACTCACACCTAGGGTCAATTTAGAGTCACCAATCAGCCTAACAAGCATGTTTTTTGGTCTGTGGGAGGAAACCGGAGTACCCGGAGGAAACCCACGCATGCACGGGGAGAACATGCAAACTCCACCCAGAAAGGCCCCGGACCGGGATTTGAACCGGCAACCTTCTCGCTGAGAGGCAGCAGCTCTACCAGTTGTGCCACCGTGCTGCCCAAAGTAGTAGTAGGAAGATGTTTTATGTGTCCAAGAGATCAAGTGGAAAGGAAGCAAAGCTTGCAGTATTGGAGCAGGGTTCAAACTGTTTTACCATGGTGTGGATAGAAAGACAAATGGAGTAAGGGTGGTCCTGAAGGAGGAGTTGACAAATAATGTAGTAGAGGTGAAGAGAGTGTCAGATAGGGTGATGTGTCTGAAGGTAGAAGTAGAAGGTCTGATGCTAAACATAGTCAGTGGTTATGCTCCACAGGTTGGATGTGATGGGGAGGAGAAAGATAAATTTTGGAAAGATTTGGATGAAGTGATAGAGAGTATTCCCAGGGAGGAAAGAGTGGTGATTGGAGCAGACCTGAATGGACATGTTGGTGAAGGAAACAGAGGGGATGAGGAAGTGATGGGTAGGTTTGGTGTCAAGGAAAGAAACCAGGAAGGACAGATGGTGGTGGATTTTGCCAAGAGAATGGAAATGGCTATAGTCAATACCTATTTCCAAAAGAGGGAGGAACATAGAGTGACCTATAAGAGTGGAGGAAGGAGTACACAGGTCGACTACATTCTGTGTAGAAGAGGAAACCTGAGGGAGATTGGAGACTGTAAGGTTGTGGCAGGGGAGAGCGTGGCCAGACAGCATCGGATGGTTGTGTGTAGAATGACTGTTGTTGTGAAGAAGAGAAAAAGAGTAAAATCAGAGAAGAAGACCAAATGGTGGAAGCTAAAGAAGGAAGAATGTTGTGAGAAATTCAGAGACGAGCTGTTAAAGGCTCTGGGTGGTAAGAAAGAGCTTCCAAGTGACTGGGCTACTACAGCAACAGTAATTAGAGAGACAGGTAGGAAGGTACTTGGTGTGTCATCTGGACAGAGAATGGATGATAAGGAAACCTGGTGGTGGAATAGTGAAGTGCAGGACGCCATTCAAAGAAAGAGATTAGCCAAGAAGAAATATGACAGTGAGAGGACTGAAGAGAGGAGACAGGAATATAAGGAGATGGGACATAGAGCAAAGAGGGAAGTAGCTAAGGCAAAGCAGAGGGCGTACAATGAGTTGTATGGGAGACTGGACACTAAAGAGGGCGAGAAGGACTTGTACCGATTGGCAAGACAGAGGGATCAGGCTGGAAAGGATGTGCAGCAGGTTAGGCTTATTAAAGATGGGAATGGGAATGTTCTAACAAGTGAGGAGAGTGTGATGGGAAGATGGAAGGATTACTTTGAGGAGCTAATGAATGAAGAGAATGAAAGAGAAAGAAGAGTGGAGGTCATAGAAACTGTGGACCAGGAAGTGGGAAAGATTAGTGAGGGTGAAGTCCGGAAAGCTCTGAAAAGAATGAAGAAGGGGAAGGCAGTAGGACCTGATGACATACCAGTGGAGGTTTGGAAATGTCTTGGAGAGATGGCAGTGAGGTTTTTGACTCAAATATTTAATGGAATATTTGAGGGTGAGAAAATGCCTGAAGAATGGAGAAGAAGTGTGCTGGTTCCCATTTTTAAGAACAAGGGTGATGTACAGAGTTGTAGCAACTACAGGGGAATTAAGTTGATGAGCCACACGATGAAGATCTGGGAGAGAGTTGTGGAAGGAAGGCTTAGACAAGAGGTGACTATCTGTGAGCAGCAGTATGGTTTCATGCCAAGAAAGAGCACCACAGATGCCATCTTTGCTTTGAGGATGTTGATAGAGAAGTACAGAGAGGGTCAGAAAGAACTCCATTGTGTGTTTGTGGATTTAGAAAAAGCATATGACAGGGTACCAAGAGAAGAGGTGTGGTATTGCATGAGGAAATCTGGAGTGGCAGAAAAGTATGTTAGACTGGTACAGGACATGTATGAGGACAGCAGGACAGTGGTGAGATGTGCTGTAGGAGTGACAGATAGCTTCAAGGTGGAGGTGGGATTGCATCAAGGATCGGCTCTGAGCCCCTTCTTGTTTGCTCTGGTGATGGACCGACTAACAGATGAGGTCAGGCAGGAATCCCCATGGACTATGATGTTTGCAGATGACATTGTGATATGTGGTGAGAACAGGGAACAGGTGGAAGAGAACTTGGAGAGGTGGAGGTATTCACTTGAAAGAAGAGGAATGAAAGTCAGCCGTAGTAAGACAGAGTACATGTGTGTGAATGAGAGGGAGGCCAGTGGAACAGTGAGGCTACAAGGAGCAGAGGTCACAAAGGTGCAGGACTTCAAGTACTTGGGGTCCACTGTCCAGGAAAATGGGGAATGTGGTAAAGAGGTGAAAAAGAGAGTCCAGGCAGGATGGAGCGGATGGAGAAAAGTTTCAGGAGTGATTTGTGACAAAAAGGTGTCAGCAAAGGTCAAAGGAAAAGTTTACAAGACAGTGGTGAGACCAGCTATGTTGTATGGTCTGGAGACAGTGTCATTGACAAAAAGACAGGAGAAAGAACTGGAAGTAGCAGAAATGAAGATGCTGAGGTTCTCCTTAGGAGTGACAAGGATGGATAAGATCAGGAATGAGATCATCAGAGGTACAGCACATGTTGAACAACTGGGAGATAAAGTTAGGGAGGCCAGACTGAGATGGTTTGGACATGTCCAGAGGAGGGACAGTGGGTATATTGGTAGAAGGATGTTAGAAATGCAGCTGCCAGGAAAAAGACACAGAGGAAGGCCAAAGAGGAGATATATGGATGCAGTTAGAGAGGACATGAAGGTAGTTGGAGTGAGGACAGAGGATGCAGAGGACAGAGTGAGGTGGAGGAGGATGACTCGCTGTGGCGACCCCTGAAAAGGGAAAAGCCGAAAGAAGAAGAAGAAGAAGTAGTTTGTTTGCACAGTAAGAAATTATTTGACCCCCTCAGGTAGGCCTATAATGCCTCTCAGACAGTACATCGTGGCATTTGTGGTGTTCGGTTAATGTCAAGGAAAAAATCATTTTCAGGTGAACGAAATTTGGTAAAGTCCTCCTCGAATAAAAGTAAGGGGTTGAAACTCCAAGGACAAAATACAGATTTTGTGACTGGGATAAACAGTTTCATAATAAGTGGACCATGGTCCAAGATGACCATGGCCCCATAATCACATTCTTTCACCAAAGCAAAATTCGTTTTTCAAGAAAGAAAAAAAAATCGATTCGGGAGTACATCTTTTGGACTGGGGGAAAAATGAGTATGATCTTGACGTAGGGTTACGGAAATGCCACACATCAGCCATGCCATATGATTCAAGGAATTAATTGGTTAGTTAAGTGGACATAGTCAGAGTAGTTTTCCGCATCAAATTAGTCAAGAACACAATTTGTGTCACTACCAAATATAAGGTTATGTGCTTACGTATTTTATATAAAGATGTAGTTGTTCCAGGTGGGAGCATATACCAAAGTCAAGATCACTGGTAGCGTTTACAACTTCCCCACCACTATAACATGGCGCCTGGCAGTATCAGTATGCACATTGGAAGCTGTAAATTGTAACTGCTTACCAACTATAATAGCTAATTGGATTGAAACACCTGACCAGACCATTTTTTAACAAACTTTCCACTCTTTACAGAACACACATGGATTTCCTATAAAAAGGCAATATCAGTGTTCATCCGTTTTAGGTGTGATATACAGTAATTCTCCAGAATTTTACTGGACCATTACGGGATTTCACATTCCAGCTTACACAACTGGGCAGCCACTAGAGTGGACAACATCCTTAGCATTGGTCATAATTGAACAGCAGGAAATAATTCACATAAAGAATATCACAAGCTAATACCTGATAAAAAAAAAAAAAAGACTGATCTGGTATAAACCCACCCCTCTCTCTTACCTGAACACGAAGAGAACAAAAATCCCTGTCAGCTGAAAATCTACACAATAGTGCTTACCTAAAGAACACAATCTGACTCTCTGGGCTCTCGTCTGCCCACATGTGATATAATTAAATTATAGTAATTAAAATGCACAAAAACAAACAACAAAAAATGCAAATTTACCGTAGATTTCAAACGTGTACAGCAATCAAATCAGAGCGTTAACACTGTGGAACCACAAATTTAAAAATGAAAAAGAAAAATGCTCCTATTATAGGATGTGCACTGTATACCAAAACGTATGTTAATCAGTTCAAAGCATTAACACTGAACACTTGCCCCCTAATACAAATAAAATTTACATACCACTATTCCATCGCTTTAATGGAGTTGACAAACACCTTGTCCATCCCTCCATGTGTGATGCAAAGCCATGCCAGGAAAAGGAGACTGAACCCCCAGCTGGTTCCGCAGGAGTTGCCTCACCTCCGTAAATGCCACTCGTGCCCTCGCCACTCCTGGGGTGTAGTCAGCTGCGATGAATATGGTTGATTATTTGAAGTGGATCCGGCCACCGCTGCGTGCCCGTCGTAGTAGTTTCACATGTTCTTGATAGTAGTGAAACCTGGCCACGATAACATCTGGATCTTCCAGCTGAGCCTCTTCTGCCTGATGTAAGGTACACGTTATCAGTCAGCGGCGATTTATCCCGTTTTAGGGCTTTCATTAGCATTTTAGCTATCACCACATAGATGAGCATTCACCCGTCAACTCAGGAAGTCCAATAATTCTAATATTGTCAAGTCTCATATTTCCTTCCATGGATTCAAACTGTTTTTTAAGCCCATCAACTTCACTCTTTAACTCCACCATCCCACGCAGCTTCTCCTTCACACCTGAGCACAAGGACAGACAGTTCTCCACCACTGAAACAGGTTTAACTCAGTCGAGCTCCTCTCCGAGACCCGCAGTGGTGTTGGCAAGCTCTGTTTGGACTGTCTGCAATTCACTCCTGATCAAATTAAAATCATCCATCAGAGCCGCTCTTATTTCCATCCTAATTATTGCTATGATTTCGGATTTAATTGAAGCCAGAATGTCTGATCTCACAGCCGACTCATCTGTCCCTCTGGAGCTCGGCAAAGGTGGTGCCAACGCACCTGCAGGGCCACCTGTTCCTCCATCACAGCAGCTCAAGGCTGCTGCAGTGACAATAGACTACGGGGAAGAAGAGACCGAAGTTTTGAACTTTTTTTTTGTTTAGAGGCCGTATTACGTTTGTTGATTCAGTTATGTGGCGACACCAGTCTCAGAGACCAAATCTAGCTTGACAGCAGCGAGGATATAATAATAAAAATCACATTTTCAGCAGGGCCGACGAGAGCTCAGCCAAAACTAGTTCACATGTCTGCAGCCGTGTTGGTCCCCAACAACTTTGTCTTTGACTTGGCTACTGTTGGTCTTGGTCTTCACGATGCTGTTTGATGACTACACTTACAGGTCCCTGTGTAAATGAATCCTCGTGGCTCAATGAGACTAGCCTGTATAAATAAAGGTTGAATGAATGACTAATATTCTGTAACAGACCTCTGCAGCTTTCACAGAATTGCTGTGATTATAATGAAGATAAATTACAAACAGGTGAACCCAGTTTGTTCATTAGGTGGCATCTAAAGGCAGCTGGTTGCTCTGAGTTTTAAGATTATCTGATTAAAGTTGCTGAATACACACACACAAAACCTACACCAAACTCAGACTGGTATTTTAAAAATATTTTAATTCCATTAATTATTTTCCTTCCACTTCACAATTATGGGCTCCTTTGTGTTGGTCACATAAAATTCCATGTAAATATTCTTAATACTACAAATAATTTGTGGTTGTAGAGTCAAAATATGAAAAATATCGGGGGGTATAAAGACTTTGTCAAGACATTTTATGTTATGCTTAGGTTCTGACCACCAGCATCAGCTCTCAATACAAAATTGTTTAATTTTTGGACATAACTGAAGGATTTATTTATGATCTAATGAAAATGTGTACAATTGTCACTGTCTAAAGAATATATATATATTTTATTTTTATTTTATTTAACCATGTTTCTCTCTGTTTAGGACTGTTTCGTTGGCTGTATGAAAGGTTTCGTTTCCCTATGGCTCCTGTTTATGGAGGATTTCCTGTAAAGTTTCGAACCTTCCTGGGTGATCCCATTCCATATGACCCAAACATGACAGCTGCAGAACTGGCAGAAAGAGTGAGTCGCTCTGAATCTGAATATGACTGCATTCACTCTATTTTTGTATTTGTCTGTTTCGTTGTGCAATTTTCTTTTTATTTCTGCATTTTCCTAGACTATTTTTATTGGAGGAAGCTAAAATTCCCGTAAGGGAAACTAATTTCCCTACGGGGACAAATAAAACTATCTATCTAAAAGTGCAATAAATAAAATGACATACCGGTACATCGTATTTTCTCCCTATAAGTCACGTTTTTTTTTTGTTGTTGTTTTTTCTTTTTTTTTTTTTTTCTTTTTTTTGCATAATTTGCATGACCTGCGACTTATAGGCTGAAGCAACATATTTGTTTTTTCCCATATTTATAAACCAATTTTTGGCTGAGATATGAACGTTTTCATTCATTCTGACTGAAAATATTCAACACTACCATTTTCAGCCACTTGATGGCACTCGAGTAGTATGCCATGCCATTGTGTTATGTAATGGGTAAAAGTGGCTATTAATGACACAATCAGCTTGCCATAGATGCCACCTTCGTCCAGCTTGCCTGGAGCAAACTTCAAATCAGCTTCATTCCGTTGCACCGCCCTGGCGAAATGCAACTAATTTGATGATTAAAGTGCATTTAGTAATTAAAAGTTCAACGGAGAGTGCCGCCGCTTTGGTTCAGTGGATAAAGCGGGCGGCACATATGCTGGAGGCTGAGCCTCTCCACAGGCGTCGCGGGTTCGCATCCCAGACCTGACGAGCTCATTTCTGTGGTGTCTCCCCCCTCTACCCGTTTCGCCCTCTCCCTCTCTAATAAAGGCCACTAGCGCCCGAAAAATGCAAAAAATATTTAAAAAAATATTTTTTTAAGTTCAACGGAGACACACCTTTACTATGTCAAGCAAAAAAATAATTGTTTTAGGTGCTTATCTTGTTAAATTTCGAAGAAATGCACAGTGTTCCTCCTTCATGGTTTCTTCCCCGTCTGCTCTAGGAGTACCGAGGCAACGAAAACTTTTGAAATACAGCTGATTTGACCGTCAAAGTGCATTTATTAAGCAAAAGTCAGACTGAGACACACTTTTACTATAATTTCAAGCAAAGGGGAAATAATTGTATTTAAGGGGAAATAATTGTTTTTAAGTGTTAATCTTGTTAAATTCTTGTTAAAGTCCTCCTGTGCACGCTCCCGCAATTTTGCAGCCAATCGATTTTTGACACAACAGTGGCCCACATTTCTGGGTTGTCAGCGGTGACACATGTGACATATACACCGAAGCAATGTATTTTTAGATTTTTCCACTTTATTAGACATATTTGCACTGATGCGACTTATAGGGCAGTGCGACATGTACGGCGGAAAATATGGTAGTTCTGTAATGAATGCATATCATTCCAAAGTTATAATGACAAGCTTTTATTTTCATTTTGTGTTAAAGTCATTTGACAGTGTATGAATCTGTGTTTGAGTCTGGTGTGGGCTCGCATGGTTCTGACTCAGCCCAACGGAAAGCTTGGGTGTGCAGTGTTATTCCTAATCTTTGTGGTACTTCAGAGGAGACAGATCAAGTAGATCTCATCCAAGTGTTGCAGTGGGGATCTGGAGATCCACTAAACTATCCTAATGACCAGTAGCATTAAGTTTTTCAGCAGAGATCCATCCATCCATCCATCTTCTTCCGCTTATCCGGGGTCGGGTCGCGGGGGTAGCAGCCTAAGTAGGGAGGCCCAGACTTCCCTCTCCCCAGCCACTTGGAGCAGCTCCTCCGGGGGAATCCCAAGGCGTTCCCAGGCCAGCCGAGAAACATAGTCCCTCCAGCGCGTCCTGGGTCTTCCTCTGGGTCTCCTCCCGGTGGGACATGCCCGGAACACCTCACCAGGGAGGCGTCCAGGAGGCATCCTAACCAGATGCCCGAGCCACCTCAACTGGCTCCTCTCGATGTGGAGAAGCAGCGGCTCTACTCCGAGTCCCTCCCGGATGACTGAGCTTCTCACCCTATCTCTAAGGGAGAGTCCAGCCACCCTGCGGAGAAAACTCATTTCAGCCGCTTGTATCCGAGATCTTGTTCTTTCGGTCATAACCCAAAGCTCATGACCATAGATGAGGGTGGGAACGTAGATCGATCGGTAAATTGAGAGCTTTGCCTTTTGACTCAGCTCTCTCTTCACCACGACAGACCGGTACAGCGCCCGCTTCACTGCGGACGCTGCACCTATCCGCCTATCGATCTCACGCTCCAGTTTTCCCTCATTCGTGAACAAGATCCCGAGATACTTAAACTCCTCCACTTGGGGCAGGACCTCCTCCCCGACCCGGAGAGGGCATGCTACCCTTTTCCGGCTCAAGACCATGGCCTCGGACTTGGAGGAACTGATCCTCATCCCGGCCGCATCACACTCGGCTGCAAACCGCTCCAGTGAAAGTTGTAAATCACGAACTGATGAAGCCAGTAGGACCACATCATCTGCAAAAAACAGAGAAGCGATTCTAAGGTCACCAAAACGGATCCTCTCAACACCTTGGCTGCGCCTAGAAATTCTGTCCATAAAAGTTATGAACAGAATCGGTGACAAAGGGCAACCTTGGCGGAGTCCAACTCTCACCGGAAACGAGCCTGACTTACTGCCGGCAATGCGGACCAAGCTCTGACACCGGTCGTACAGGGACCTAACAGCCCTTATCAAAGGGCCTGGTACCCCATACTCCCGGAGTACCCCCCACAGAACCCCCCGAGGGACGCGGTCGAATGCCTTCTCCAAGTCCACAAAGCACATGTAAACTGGTTGGGCAAACTCCCACGCACCCTCCAGGACCCTGTTGAGGGTGTAGAGCTGGTCCAGTGTTCCACGACCAGGACGAAAACCACACTGTTCCTCCTGAATCCGAGGTTCGACTATCCGACGGACCCTCCTCTCCAGAACCCCTGAATAGACCTTACCAGGGAGGCTTAAGAGTGTGATCCCCCTATAGTTGGAACACACCCTACGGTCCCCCTTTTTGAATAGGGGAACCACCACCCCAGTCTGCCAATCCAAGGGAACTGCCCCCGATGTCCACGCGATATTGCAGAGTCGCGTAAGCCAACACAACCCTACAACATCCAGAGCCCTAAGGAACTCCGGGCGAATCTCATCCACCCCCGGAGCCTTGCCACCGCGGAGCTTTTTAACCACCTCGGCGACCTCAGCACCAGAGATCGGAGAACCCGACCCAAAGTCCCCAGGCTCCGCTTCCTCAGTGGAAGACGTGCCAGTAGGATTGAGGAGGTCTTCGAAGTATTCCGCCCACCGACTCACAACATCCCGAGTTGAGGTCAGCAGCACGCCACCCCCACCATAAATGGTGTTGGTCGCGTACCTCTTTCCCCCCCTGAGACGCCGGATGGTGGACCAGAATCGCCTCGAAGCCGTACGGAAGTCATTCTCCATGGCCTCTCCGAACTCCTCCCACGCCCGAGTTTTTGCCTCAGCAACCACCCGAGCCGCATGCCGCTTGGACTGCCGGTACCTATCAGCTGCTTCCGGGGTCCCACAAGCCAAAAAGGCCCAATAGGACTCCTTCTTCAGCCTGACAGCATCCCTCACTGCCGGTGTCCACCACCGGGTTCGAGGGTTGCCACCACGACAGGCACCAACAACCTTGCGGCCACAGCTCCGATAAGCTGCCTCGACAATAGAGGCGCGGAACACGGCCCACTCGGACTCCATGTCCCCCGCCTCCCTCGGAACGTGTTCAAAGCTCTCCCGGAGGTGGGAGTTAAAGCTCCGTCTTACGGGAGACTCTGCCAGACGTTCCCAGCAGACCCTCACAATACGTTTGGGTCTGCCAGGTCTGACCGGCATCCTCCCCCACCATCGGAGCCAACTCACCACCAGGTAGTGGTCAGTTGACAGCTCCGCCCCTCTCTTCACCCGAGTGTCCAAGACATGCGGCCGCAGATCAGATGAGACGACAACAAAGTCGATCATCGAACTGCGACCTAGGGTGTCCTGGTGCCAAGAGCACATATGGACACCCTTATGCTTAAACATGGTGTTCGTTATGGACAATCCATGACGAGCACAGAAGTCCAATAACAGAACACCACTCTGGTTCAGATCAGGGGGGCCGTTCCTCCCAACCACACCCCTCCAGGTCTCACTGTCATTGCCCACGTGAGCGTTGAAGTCCCCCAGTAGAACAAGGGAGTCCCCAGGAGGCGCACTCTCCAATACCCCCTCCAAGGACTCCAAAAAGGGTGGGTAGTCTGAGCTGCCGTTTGGTGCATAGGCACAAACAACAGTCAGAGCCCGTCCCCCCACACGTAGGCGAAGGGAGGCTACCCTCTCGTTCACCGGGGTGAACCCCAACGTACAGGCACCAAGATGGGGGGCAACCAGTATGCCCACTCCTGCTCGGCGCCTCTCACCAGGGGCAACTCCAGAGTGGAAGAGTGTCCAACCCCTCTCAAGGAAACTGGTTCCAGAGCCAGAGCCATGCGTTGAGGTGAGTCCGACTATTTCTAGTCGGAAACTCTCAACCTCACACACTAGCTCAGGCTCCTTCCCCACCAGAGAGGTGACATTCCATGTCCCAATGGCCAGCTTCTGTAGCCGAGGATCAGACCGCCAGGGTCCCCGCCCTCGGCCACCACCCATCTCACATTGCACCCGACCCCTTTGGCCCCTCCCACAGGTGGTGAGCCCATGGGAAGCAGAGATGTGGAAGTTTATTCCTCTTAAATGTCAGTGAGCTTTTTTGTTTGTTCGTTTGTTCGTTCACACTAGCCCCTTTCATAAGACGCTTCAGTCCGGCTCTGATGCGTGTTCAGTCCTCCAACGAGCATTCATAAAAAACACGAACGCGCATTGCCACGTTAATTTTACACGCCTCTGATGCGCCTTTGATCTGTGAGCAGAGGTAGTATTAAACCCGGATCTGTCGACTTGTGAAAGGTGTCGGGTTGCTGCGGCTTCAAACTGATTTGAATAATGACGTACTCTCCCACGTTTCTCCCGGCGCCCACTGTCGCGCTCTATTTAAATGTGTAAACAAGAATATGATATTTGTATTTTGCTTGCGCATCACTCGCTATTCTTCGCCGAATCTTTTTCTTTTTTTATTGATCATCACGGAAATGGCTAATTGGGGTGATGTCGAGACCCGTGTACTCATTTCTTTGCACGCAGAGGATGAAATTAATAAGGGACTTACCGGTACAGTGAAGGATGGGCCCTTCTGGAGCGGATTGATGCGAGAGCAAAAAACCCCCACAAAAAAAAACAAAAAGCATTCGGATAAGCACAACTTTGCTAGCGTCGCCATGTTTGTTTACAGACACCTCTGCGGTCCCACTTTAAACACGCAGGCACCACGTCTTTGACCTGCACATTTTCACCACGCCTCTTTTCAACCTGCGCTGCAAATCGTTTTGTGAATGCTCCATTGAGGGCGGGCCGTGGCCGGATTCAACTTTGTTTTATGAATGACCCGGGGAGGATTAAAGCCGGACTGGTCTGTGCGGGAATTGCGCAGATCTGACTTATAAAAGGGGCTTATGTGAAAAATGTGTAAGGCAAGTAAAGATGATTGTCGTCAGAAGGGGGCAGTGTTGGACCAAATCCAAGCCACAGAAAATTTTTCAATGTATCCTAATGTGCTGGTGAAGATTCTCAGTCGTCCAGGACATGATAAAATCAAAAAAGGCGTTCAATACAGAACAACTGGACTTTATTTGTAGCAACAAGACGTTTCGCTCATCAAATTGAATGGACCTTACCAAGCTCCGCCCACAGGGTCGCGTTTCATTGGCTAATACCCATAACACGTCACAGCGCAGCTTCCACGTGCGTGCCGGTCTCACAAAACAAACGCTACGGTAGCGTTTGTGAGACCGGCACCACATGCTACTTACATTGCTAGCTAGCATACGTGCAGAATTTTTTTGCGTCAGGGCTGGAAAAATGGTCCTCCACCGTCAGTGGGGTATCTGTACAGGAGATGTCAGGTACCCTGACCGTATTTGTGGAAGTAAAATTCACCGTTTCCCTATATGTGAAACTGAATGCCTTGCTTGGATCAAAGCTTGTGCACGACCACAAAACTGAACAATTATTTCTTTCACCAGCAGAGAAGGGTTGACCTGCTTTTGAAACCTGCTAGTTAACAACACGCGGTCACGATGAGAGAAAGCCACAGTTCACTGAACGTCCTGGAAGTTGGGAAGAAACAGCTCTGCTAACCCCACATGAGCTAGCTAACACAACGAGCTCTACTGTCGATTTCACCTAAAACTGCACAAAATCGTGACACGAAGGCTGGATTTTAACTAACACACCGGACGGCTGAGCTCGTTTGCCCTCACAAAAGTCGCTGTCGGCGTGTTTAGCAGCTAAAGCAGCAACGGCTAACCAACCACTTAAGGAATGAATGGAGATTACAGTTAGCATTAGCTTTGCGACCAAGGCACACAAACTTTTGCCAACAATAGAAATCGCTGATTTCAAAAGTAACCCTCAAAACCATGAATGCCTGACTTACCCAGCCTTGCAGAACAATAGGCATCAGTGATCCTGTCCACAGCTGTAATAATGCTGAGCCTGAGCGTGTGAGGAGCTGCTGTTTTCCTCATCAGACGGTAGCATTTAGCTGTGACGCGCACGCTGTTGGAGGCATCGCGTGGATCAAACAACTTGATAACGTCCAAAAAAAAAAATAACATGAACTTGTTGGTTCCCCTGTCCATTGTCATGGCTGATATTTTGTTGGAATCTGGCAGAAATGATACACTATTTGACTCAAAAATACCCTGCTGAGTCAGTCGACGCCATGTTTTCCATTGACACCAATGCTGCGCTTGGGAGACGTGCAGCCATGTTGGAGCTTAGGGGGCGTTTCTGGGCGGAGCTTGGTAAGGTCCATTGAGAATTGAGAAAGCTTATCGGATGATGAGCGAAACGTCTTGTTGCTACAAATAAAGTCCAGTTGTTCTGTATTGAATGCCTTTTTTGATTGTATCCTAATGGTTTAAATAAAGCTTCCATTCATCCATCCATAATCTTTACCCACTTCTTTCTTTCTGGGTTGCGGGGGTCACTGGTACCCATGTCCAGCAGTCACTGTGTGAGAGGCGGGGGATACCCTGGACAAGTCTCTAGTCCATCACAGGGACACATAGAGACAAACAACCATTCTCTCTCTCTCACTCACACTTAGGAACAATTTAGCATTACAATTCAGACTAACATGCATGTTTTTGGTATGTGGGAGGAAACTGGAATAGCCAGAGAAAACCCATGCAGCACGGAGAGAACATGCAAACTCCACCTATAATGCCCCCCGCTGGGATTCAATCTGCCAACCTGCTCACTGAGAGACAGCAGCTCTACCAAATGAGCCCCTTAAATGAAGCTTAATATTTCAAAATCCATAAATGACACACGACCCAAAAGCCATCTCCTGAATGCTCTTAACAATTAGAAGTTGGAATGGTTGCAACTAATATGTATTCTTCTTCTTTCAGCTTTTCTCTCTTCAGGGGTCTCCACAGCGAGTCATCCTCCTCCATCTCACTCTGTCCTCTGCACCCTCTGTCCTCACTCCATCTACTTCCATGTCCTCTCTAACTGCATCCATATATCTCCTCTTTGTCTTTCTACTGGCAGCTGCATTTCTAACATCCTTCTACCCAGGACTTAATTTGAGCTGGATCCTGCTAGAACAAGATCCCAGAACTCTTACTTTGACAGGGTGCATTCTGGCCCCTGTTTGCTTGGATTCAGTAACTCTCAGGCTTATTAATAATAAAGTTAGGAATAAATATGACTGCCTTGAACAAAAAAAATTTATATTGGATATGTAAACTGAAAATAACTACATAAACACTAATTTTAAACACAATATTTTTATTTATTTATTTAAGTTAGGACAATGCATATTAATCAACATGACAGCAGTAAGCATCAATGTAAATATGCCAGAGTTAACACAATAGCTAGTTTTCATCCGTTGTCCTAAGGCAGGTAAGAATAAGAAACATCCCACAAAACAAAAGAGCAGAGAAAAATACAAACATCACCTATACTGTATAGCACATAACACAACATAAAATTACAATAAAGATATGATGCCATAAGAAAATAGACAAAGTAATCTACACATGAGAGCACTTCTGGTTAGTTTTCAGCCAAAGTTTTAAAGAGTTTTTAAAGCCAGAGTAGGTGCCACAGTTCCTGATGGAAACTGGCAGTGTGTTCCATGACTGGTTCCTCTGATGGACACCACCATTTGGCCAAATTTAGTCCTGCGCCGCTGCACATCACAATCTCCTCTGGTCAGTGCTCTTGTGTTTACTGCACTTGTTTTTCTACTTATAAAATATATTAAAGACCGTGTAAAGTGAAATTAAATGTGTGTTTTTAGTTTGTCACATGGCATAAATATGTGTTATTAATCACCCATATAAATCTGACTGATTAAAAACATTGTTTACCTTATAAAATTAAGTCTCAAAAATCATGAAAAAACATGATTTTGCCTTGCCCTGGAACGCTGGGGGCGTGTCAGTGCGTGGGCGTGGTTTCAGCGCAGCTGCGCTCGTGTCCTGCCCCCTGAGCTGACTGTGTGGAGAGGCAGGCAGCAGAGCCAGTAAACCTGCTCTGTTTTTATCTGAGTTCTGTCTGTAACAGCAGCTACTTTTTCCAAGAGTTACGCTGTTTTTGTAAATAGTTTTCTTGTGTGTTTTTAATCTGGAATGAATAAAAAAAAAAAAAGTTGTACCATGCGGGAATTGAACCCGTGGGGTTTGGGACGGAAGGCAAGCGCTTTATCCATTGACCTATCCAGGCATTACAGATACTCGGTATAAAACCACGCGGTATAAAAACACGTTATGATTTGTACGGGTGCCCTGACCATTGCGACATCCAGGGAAGATGCACGAACGAGGCATAATTGATTAGCTAGCTAACAATGAACAAAATATCTATGCTATTGCTATCTGATGCTATCTGCGATTCGCGAGTGAACGGCTCCACCGAGGCGAATTTATACGGCTGGAGCTGCAGGGGGTGGGGCTATACTAAAGAAGACCGCGTGACGAAACGCGGTCACATTTAAAACACGCCTAAAAAATCCTGAAACAGAAAAATCTTTATACACAGTTTGCTCTATAACTCCAAAATTAATTGAGCTACAATTTTGAGACTTTTTACTCATTTACAAGATTACAATTATGACATTTATAATGTTTATTGAAGAAAATGTTGAAATTCACTTTACACAGTCTTTAAAGGAGGAGGAGCAAGTCCATTTAAAACTTTAAAAATCAGGCAAACGTCCATAAAAATCTGATAGCTATTAAAATCCAAAATGTTGTACTTATTTATGATGTTGCAATAATGATACTGTATTGGCTTTTTGTCAAAAATTTTCAGTGTTTTCTTAAAAAGAGTCTTTAGGGGCTTCATGATGATCTCTGAAGTGTGAGACCATGTGGTATAACAATAGGCTATATGGCTGAAGATCATGGCATGCATGTAAGCCTTTGCTGATGATAAAATAGATGAAGCAACTCGACTTCTTAATACCACATGATCATCTGCCCCTTCAAGTGAAGTATTTCTGCCTCTACCCTTGAAACAAATTCCTGCCCCTTTAAGAGTGGTGACACTGTTGTTTTGGGAGCCATGCTTTAACAGTATCCCTCCCCTCTGCTGCTGAGACGATAAATGGAGAACTCAAGACACCTCCTCAGATGATGTTTTATGACGCTCTGGATGCTTGTCAAAAGTATAAACTCCAAGCGAGAGCATTCAACACTTGCTCTTCTCAAGGGCGGACGTCTCCTCTCCATCTCCGCTTTGCTTTTGCTTTGTCTTGTCTGTGAAACTGTCTGAGAGCCTCTCTTCTACAAAATCTTACGAATCATATTTATGGACTTCAATTTGGTCAGTTGGTCTCTCAACACAACTGATAACATTTCTTTAAAAAGAAGACAGGCTGTAGGCGAGCTGATTTGTCCTGTTGACATGCACACAGCTGGATATCTCATCGACTTGGAAGACTTGATGACGTGTCTATCTCTGCTGTCATCTGTGGATCTTAAGGACGCATATTTAATTGGATTTATGATAACTGGTTCATGCTTTTTGGATTTGCCTGGTTCCTGGTCTATCAACATAAAAGGAAGACATTGGCAGGAAATCTGGACCTGGTCAGGCTGCCTGCCTTACATGATGGCTTGGTTCATGTCTCGAGAACCCAGACTTTTGGCAGACTGGATTAGATCTCTGGGATTTTCTCAGGCATGTTCCATTGGTATAGTCATTTTAATTTGGACATTTCGGAAGCGAGTGGACCGACACAGACTGAAGGTAGATGTCATTAAAGTTCTGCCTGTTCCCAAAACAATCTTGTTTATCTGAAATTTGGCTCACTGACTGGCCTTGACAGGCCGTCTTATTTCAACACGCCTGGAGAAGTTTTGTAAACCAGACGCTCTCTCACCCCTCCCAATCCTTCTACTGAGGAATTCCACTGACTTTTCAGAGGAGCCCAGCTGAATAAACATTCTGTCATCATTTCAGGACTCTGGATTTGTCGCTGGCCGTCTTCGGCAGCCCCCCACTCCACCCCCCCACCCCTGAGTGTGCACAGATCTCCAGAGGGAACTACTGTATATGAACTGAGTGATTTTATCTGAACTCTGCAGTGCCTCTGCATGCTGTTCTATGGCTGCTCACCGCCCTTGAGTTGCCCCCCCCCCCACTTGCGTAATGTCAGCGTCATTAAGTGCTTGTGTGCGAGATATTTTTCACCACACTTTTGAACTTCAAAGAGAGATCAAAAATGTGTTAGGAATTTTTTTCTGTCTCCAAACCCCATGTGTCATTTTTCACCACTTTTATTATCTGTCCAACAGATCTCACTTGTAAATGAGTATTTGAGACTCAATGTGACTTATCTGTTTAAATAAAGGTTGAATGAATGAATGAAAAAAAGAGTCTACGATCCTCTGAACAGAAGAGAACATGATGGTGTGCTGCTTTCTTTCAATATTCACTAGAAGTTTAGTTCAAGGTCTGTGGGAAATTTGACAACACAGAACCAGTGAAGTCTGAATGTTTCTGGCAGATTTATTCTGACAAACGAGGAGACAGGAAACCTTCAAATGAACAACCAAAAGAGAAAAATATCCCCGCTGTCTTTCATGTCAGTGTTGTAGATTCAAATCATCTGATGTTGAGAAATGACAAAGTTTGGGTCATTTTTGTGTTTGTTAAGATTGTTTTACTGTGGAGACTGTTTAGAGTCAAGTTGAGTCCAGAAGTTCATCAGTTGTAGACGAACATCCAGACATTATTTCCTGAAACTCTGCATTAATTACATTGATTGATTCATGAAATAAAGAGCAA
>JBBPBX010017187.1:22183-41457 GCA_038048925.1 Garcialebias charrua | reverse complement strand
TCTTAAGATGAAAATCTCGTAAATCAGGGACTACCTGTATATATGTATATATACCGCACGTGCCGCCACTGATACACTACATGTGCGGTAATGCCTATCCTAACACTTTAAAACATTTTAAAAGAGCATAATGTATATAAAAAATTTATTTCTTACTTTGAGCGACAGCTTCTGTCGTCTGTTTGCCTCCGCTCCGCTGCGTTAGCTCCGCTGCGTTAGCTCTGCTGCGTTAGCTCCGCTGCGTTACGTCCGAGCTTCGCAACTTGCTGCAGCACCATGCAGTTTAAACTGTTTACAGGAAGGACTGCTAGTATGCTAACTTCATACATTTGGAGCCAGAGAAAGATTTTAATAACTTACCGAAAGCCGTCTGCACGCGCCGCCTTTAGCTGCACCTGTTAGCATTAGCACATCCGCGGCTGCTGTTGTAGTCCGCAGCTCCGGGCAGTCCGGTTTAGCTGCACCTCCAAAAAGGCTGTCGGCTTTGTTTCTCCAAGTTAGCTCGGTGTCCCCCGATATCTTCAGCTTCCAGGCCGACATCGAAGCGAGCTCCAGGAACCTCTGATCGCACAAAGCCGGCTGTTGGATGGAGCTTCGAGGCTAATATTAGCTCGTTGCTAATCCGTCTGTCTGGCTGTCTGCAGATTCACGCGGCGGGAGCAATCGGCGGAGCGATCGCGGCTGTTGCTCCAGGCCTGAGGCATCCACAGAGTTCAGCGAGTGTTTCCAGCTAATTTATCCGTATGAGGCAACCTCTTATGGGAGAAACAGTCATTTAAAGCCGGCTGCCGAGTGCCGATAATGGCGGACCTCACTTGACCGCACTTGGGGACCTTAAAATTGCTGACATGGATGCATTTCCGGAAAGACCGGAAGTTGTGTGAAAACGCTTCAAATCATAAAAAAACATAATAAAAATAATTGTACTTATTTATAAAGCCATTTAAAACAACCACAGCTGCAACAAAGTGCTGTACACATGAAATTAAGAACATTTAAACACACAAAAAAAGTGTTTTTTTTCCTCACATTTTTATCAAATATGATAACCTCGTAAATCCGGGACCTCGTAGGTCGGCCCCTCGTAAGTCGGGGATTACTTGTATAACTGTTCTCTGTATAATATGAAGAGAGCTTGCACAAGAGAGCTTGTTACTGTTGCACCGAGGGACTGAGAGAAATGCAATTTTAATCCTGTGTATGTCCTGTACATATTGCAGTTTTGACAATAAAGTTGACTTTGACTTTGACTTTGACTTGACTTTGAGAGCAGTTCGGCGGTTGTATTTGAGTTGTTCTTCTGAGCTTGATGTGGGAAGACGTTGAGAATAAATCGAGACTCAAGGTATTTTTTGTCTCTTTCTGCTGACTCCCACAGCGGTAACAATATATATCACAATATGTTTTTGGTATAAAACTTGCAACAGGAATGGAAAAAAAAGCATTGGGTGTCCTTTTACCATAATTTATTTTGAAAACTGCTATACCACAAAATAATCTCAATTAAGAAAATTCCACTACTAGGTCTAGAGTTTTAAAATAAAAAAACTAATTAAGTATAGTATTATGCTTCTTTCTTTTATAGCAAAAACAGTGCAAAAGATATCAAATGTATGCTGGTGAAGATTCTCAGTCGTCCAGGACATGATATCAAATGTAGTTTTAGCCATATGTTTTAAACAAAATAACAAGTTGTTAACTCAACAGTTTCCAGTATTCTCACTTAACAAATGAACAGTAACAGAGCAGCATTTTACACTGAAAACACTTCACCCTCCAACCCTCTAGAGGGCATCTCCTTCAGCTTTAAGGAGATCTGACATGGCGACCAGTTTCCTCTGTGGCTTTGACCAGAGGGTCTCGCAGTAAAATCACACAACACAGCGTTCTGTTCACAGATCAGAGGGCAGGTTTCTCTAAAGCTGACCAATGCTTACTTTAACTTTTGACGGGGAAAAAAAAAAAAAACTTTCGACGGAACATCATTTTACGGCAACACTACGGCAAACCAGCCATAGTTAGCTTGTAGCTTCGCTACTTAGCTCTTGAAGAAAATACTTTAACACCACTTACGCACAGTTTTTAACTAAAAAAAGTAACGATTAAAGCTGCACTATGTAACTTTGTAGTGCAGTCTAACTTTTCTAACAATATATTTTTAACATATTTCTTCACTCTGTCACTATCTACTGACAGACTGATGTTAGACAAAGTAATCTCTGAAAAAAACTATAGTCCCCTTGCTTCTCTATCAGCATTTATAAAAACACTAAAAACACAGAGTGACCCGCCGTTAACCAGCCAATAAAAACAGAGTTTGTAACCAGCCAATAAAAACAGAGCTTGAATTTGAATTTCAGCAGGGCCAGGGGGCAGAGCCATATATGGCTCTGAGGGGGAGGGATCAGAATGCTTTGCCTGTTGAAAATATTTCTAAGTTCTGTGCTCTACAGAAAGTTACACATAGCACCTTTAAATCTGACAACTCTGATTTTACATCAGACACAGCATTACTGTACTGCGGTTAGCCGGTAGAAGACAGATCTCTATCATAGGCTAAATGTCTATCGTTTCTACCGTGTACCATTTATATCGTGCATTCCTAATTTCAGCACTCTGCCTCCTCTGCTCTTTGACACCTGCAAGTGCTCTTGGCCACGCCCACTTCTTCACTCTGCATGCTGAACAGCTGATCAGCTGCAGCAGGAAGTTTATCCTGCAGGATGGACTGCACAGAGGAGCAGCAGGTGCTAAATAATTTAAAATACAGTAATTTATTTTAAATAAAAATTTCATGCTGATCATGCAGCGCATCCATCAATCAGCCAATTGTGTGTCATGTCCAATCTTATTTAAAAAAAACGCGGTAGAGCGAATTCACAATAAACAAAGCGCAAAGTAGCGAGGGATTACTGTACAAGTAAGTTCTTCAGTTTAGATACTTGCCAATACTGAGTACTGATACTGAGTACTGATACTGTGTTGTTAATGTGTTAGAAATTACACAACTTTAGAAACATGTCTTTTATTAAGAACACAGCAAACACTCTGCTCTCTTGTGCTTATGTTAAAAATATCTCTAATCTATGGACATTATTTAGTTTGTCCTCTATTATGTGCAAAGTGGAAGAGGAAATGATGTCACCAAGTATAAAAGTGTTAGCCTACTGAAGTGTTGGGGTGTTTTTACGAGTACAACAAGTGTGAATACTCAAGGCTGGGGCCCCGATATCAATATTGGTATTGGTATCACAACACCATTAATTAGGCCTACTGCTGTCATAAAATCAAAGTCAACTTTATTGTCAGAACTGCAATATGTACAGGACATACACAGGATTGAAAGTGTGTTTCTCTCAGTCCCTCGGTGCAACAGTAACCATTTAAACACTAAAACACTAAAACATTTAATAAACATAAGCATAAAATAGTAAAAGTGTAACACTGTCCTGAGTTTTTGCATAGTAGTATAAAAGTATGAAAATTTACACCAACACTAAAACACTAAACATTTAATGAACATAAGCATAAAATGAAATAATAAAAGTGTAATACTGTCCTGAGTTTTTGCATAGTAGTATAAAAGTATAAAAAGTATATCTATAAAATAAACTGAAGGTTCTAGCATTGACATTTGCAAAGAGTGGCAAAGCAGCATATGAGTTAATGTACACAGTATATGTATGAGGTAGTTGATGTTGGTATAGAGGCAAAGTGGCATATGCAGTAAGGCACATAAGGCACATTGGGCATCCTTAAATAAGGCTAGTCAGAGAATACTGTATATGTATCAGCAGTAGTGTAGATATAAAAGTAGTGTAAATGTAAACAGTAGTAATAAATGTAAACAGTAGTAATAAATGTAAACAGTATTAATAAATGTAAACAGTGAATGTAAACAGTAGTATGACTATAGGCAGTAATGTAATACAAACATTAGTGCAAATATGAGAAGTAGTGCAAACTGAATGAGCACATGACCGAGAGTTTAGTGAATAACCCGTTTGATGACACAGAGTCCAGTGTTAAAAACTTTGTGTTGAGTGGTAATGTGTGAGAAAGTTTTTTGTGTTAAGGCAGTTCAAATGGGAGGGGAGGCAGAGCAGGCAGAGTGTTTAGCATCCTGACTGCCTGATGAACAGAGCTGTCTCTCAGTCTGCTGGTTCGAGCCTGGAGACTCCTCAGTCTCCTCCCTGATGGCAGCAGTCTGAAGCAGCTGTGTAGTGGGTGTGTGGGATCACCTGCCATGCAGAGGGCTTTCCGAGTGAGGCGGTTGCTGTGTAAGTCCTGCAGTGAGGGCAAGGAGGTGCCGACGATCTTCTCAAAAATGGTTCCAGTCTCAAAATCTCAGGGTTTTAAAATGTAATTTGCAAACTTTTACGCCACCATTGTTTCACAGAGATGAGCAGCAGTAGCTAACTGTAGCCCTTACAGCAAGGATCTCATCATGTCTTAATAACTGTATTTATTGCATCTAATGGTGTAAAGCTTTATAAAATAATGTTTGCATT
The DNA here is from genome assembly GCA_038048925.1 of Garcialebias charrua. Classification (NCBI taxonomy): domain Eukaryota; kingdom Metazoa; phylum Chordata; class Actinopteri; order Cyprinodontiformes; family Rivulidae; genus Garcialebias; species Garcialebias charrua. The sequence continues at coordinate 36,946 of JBBPBX010017187.1, read as the reverse complement.
AACCACCATGACACTTTTGAGAGTGGACCTGTTATATGATGGCAGCAATCAATTTGGCGTTAGCTGTACTCAGCTAACTAGCTATTAGCGGTCAGTTCACGATTCATCTAAATTAAAATAGCTGTTGTTTGTTAAGTCTTTTGCTCTTCTTTTTCCTTTCAGATCTCCTCATTATGCTTGTCCAGAGGTGATTAGGGTGAGTCATGTCCCTCTCAGTGTGAATTTATAGCATGTGAGTGTTTGCAGGCCTAAAAGGTATCTGTGTCTCAGGGGGAGCGGTACGATGGTCGCAGGGCTGATGTTTGGAGCTGTGGAGTTATCCTTTTTGCTCTTCTGGTGGTAAGAAGTTCCCCTTTTTCTTTTCCTTTCTTATTCTTGTCCACTTCTATAGAAGGCTGACAATCATATAACTGCTTGTCTGTTAGCAAAGCATCTCATGAACCAGAGAACAGATTGTATTAATGCTACAAACCTTTAACCGTTGGATGTAAAGCAACAACTGATTAACTTTTGATGTCAACCTACTGAAACATGGTCACCAGAACTGACTATAGCCAACTCTAAACTGCATATAACTCGGTCATTTTTACAGATATAGAGCTACAGTTTGGTGTAGGAGAAGCTGAAATAGAAACCTATAATCTGAGCACTAATGGATCATACTGTATATTTGTTAAAACATGCACGTTGCATGCAACATCAGTTAGTGCTGTTTAACAGTGGTCATACTGAACTTTCAGGCCAGACTAATGCCCATTAAATTGTACAGAGTAAAGTTTACCGTAATTTCCGGACTATAGAGCCCACCTGAGTATAACCTGAGTATAAGTATTGGGGGAGTGGTAGCGCACTAAGCGCAGTGGTTAGAGATGGTGGGCCTGTGATCGGAAGATTGCTGGTTCAAGCCCCGGTACCGACAACATCAAAAAATGTGCGTGGAAAAAGGTGAAACACCCACATCTTCATTCGCCCCACTCTGGGCTCCTGAGCAAGGCCCTCAACCCCCACCATCTGATCCCTAAACAGGTCTCTCTTGAAAATGAGTTCTCGTGGCTCAATGAGACTACCTGTATAAATAAAGGGTAAATGAAAAAAAAAAAAAATATATATATATATATATATAACCCATGCAGACTAAATTTTCAAAAACGACTCAGCCTGAAAGAGCGCTACCTCTGTAGCTTTTTACCTAGCATGTCTGAATGATGCACCGCTAGTTTAGCTCTACGTCAGTGCTTACAGTCGATTGTGAGGGGGTTAGGCAGGGTGCTCAGTTCTGTCAACAGTGACAGGCACCCTCCTTGTATAATGGTATGGAAAACACTGCAGACTTTACACAAATAACTTAAATAAAACTAAGTAAGAAAAATGTCAATGTGGCAACAAACTTAAGGCCGGCGCAGAGCTCCGCGCTGGACCGAGCCCCGCGCCACGCGCGCGCGCTGCACGTGGGGGGTTCACAGCAGAGCACAGCGTGAAGCAGCGTGTGGCTCCAACGTTTTCGCTCCAAATACTTGATGTCATTTGAGCAGAAGCAGGGCGGAGCGTTTAGCTACGGGACAAATTGAGGTCGCTGATTGGTCATTTGCTGACAGCCTACTGATTTGATTGACAGGTCGGGTCTGAGAACAAGTTCATTCATTCCTCCTCATCGGAGGAGGAAGTGAATGGTGACCGCTTCAAGCGATCACTTGACTTTTGGCAAAAAAACAAAAGAAAAGTCCAGATCAGCGATGAAGAAGAGGAATTTAATTCATTTGTGTGTCACACAAAACAGTCCGCCACCAGGGCAGTTTATTGAGAGACACCGCGCGCGCGTGAGCGGTCGTAAAATTTGAGCTTGGCGCGTTCGCGCAAGCGTTCAAAGGCTTGTGCCGCGGCGCTCGCTCAAGCGTGGCACCGCGTGGCCTCGCGCTCGCGCTAGCGCGGAGCTATGCCTCGCCCTTTACAAATAGTCTGGAGACAGAACTCGAAGAAAACAACCGTACCTGTGTCGTAGAACCCTACAATGCAGACCCGATGAATGGTGACACAGACTGAATAAATACAGCGGGGTAAATGGAAAGTGGAGGCAGCTGGGTGATTTCAAAGTGGGGACAGGTGAGAGTGACTGACAGCTGGGGAGGCAGACTCATTTAACACAAGGGACATAAAACCAAAACATCAACCACACGCAGAAAAAAGACTAAAGGATGAACTGAAGGACTACAGAAATGAATAACAACAAAAAACAGACAATAACCGTGTTTCCATCTATTTTAAATTCGAATTTTGAGCGAATTTTTGAAAATTCGCAAAAATGTAAATAAAAATTAATGCGAATCAGAAGTGTTTCCATCAACTGGCTTGAAGCGCATCCACCAGGCCACGCAAAGCGGCATTACACTTTGAGATTTTTATTAATGAAAAGTGCATTATAAATAGAATTCATTATTATTATTATTATTACGTCAGACGTCAGCGTTACGCATGTCTACAGTAAACAGGAAGTAGCGGTTGAAAACAGGAACCGAACCACACATCTCGGCAAAATGGAGAGAATATTTCAGGAATGTGTTGCTATCGGGTAAGTTGTATTTATTCTGTCATGCCAACTAGTTTTAGCGATGTTACAGCGGAAACAGCTGATCAGTCACATGACGTGAATGTTCGCTACGTCAGAACTGAGTCGGCAAATCTGTTTCCATCTCTCGTTTTGCGCATCAGCTCTGTTTTGAAAAACCCAAAAACCACCTCAAGCGAGCGTATCAACTTTTTTGCGAATTAGAGGAAGTTAATTCGAATCGTGCCGTTTCCATTCACCTTTTCTGATGCGATACTTCAAAATGTGCATCAAGGCTTATGACGTATTTAAAACACTTTACATCAAAGCAAAGCAAGAACAGCAAGTTCAGATGAAATCCTGTTTGTGTCAGTAATAAAGAAGTGTTTTTGGTCCCAGTAGCACATGGACACAAGTAATTGGATTAAATAGCCATTCAGAATAAAAATGCATCCTATAAACACCCCATTCTGATTATTCTTTGTTGATTCAGCTCAATCCAAATGAATTTGTAATCAGACTGAGACGGGTGGTTTATGCTGATCCATAATCTGAACGGTGTGCATGTAAACATTTAATCTGATCATTTTATTCTGATTGTGGAAAACTGACCTGACTGCGCATGTGCGACCTACAGTGTGTCTACCTCACGTATTTCCACCTGGCTAGATGTTAATGTGTCGGAGAAGTAAAACTGGTCGATGAACGACAACATTTCAACTAGAAGCTTTGAAAGAGCTCAAATGATCTGTATCACCTGTGGCTCAGTCAGGGAGTGCAGTAACGTCTCCACCGTCATTAAAACATGTTGCAGGTCCATTTTGGGTGCTCAGCTTTGTTTATGTTCATCATGGAAGTAGAATTTCTTCTTCTGTGTTTTTTTTTTAAGGTGAGTTTACCACTCCACGCATCTCAGTACTTCAGTTCAGAATCAAAGCCCGCTGCATGTAAACGCTCATCATGAACGTATTGTGCCCATGTAAACGATATATTTGGATTATTTAATCCAAATATATTTGGGCAAGCACGACGGCTCAATGGTTAGCACTGTTACCTCACAGCAAGAAAGTCCTGGGTTCAATCCCCAGTTTGACCTGGGGTCTTTCCGTGTGGAGTCTGCAGACATCCCTTGTAAAAGAGATCTGTGATCTTAATGGATTTGCCTGGTAAAAAAGATAAAAATAAATATAAATAATACATTACAATCTGATCAAAGAGTTGAGCATATGTAAGCCTAACTACAGTAGTTATTACAGGAAAGAGTTAAAGGTGGATGTATGAAAAGCCAAATAGGTTATAAACTCTGCTTACAAACGCCCTTATGGCAAGCTTTTTTGTATTTATTTGAAATACCAAATATCAAGGGTTACTTCTCCCATGAGTTTGCCACCTACAGCACACTGACACTAAAAGTGCGGCTCACCCCACTGTGAAACGGTAGCTCCGCCCCCAAGACAAAATCCAAAAAATGCAACAGAGTGGGAGTGTCAACAGACACCGCCTAAAGGAGGGGGAGGCAGGTGGGGGTTGAGCGAGGAGGTGTGGCCAGGACGAGAGACCGTTATTGTTTCTGAATGTTAAAATTACATTAGTAATAAACAACACGCAACAACAAAGAATAATTATGTACTCACCCGATCTATCCGAAACAAAAGGCGTTAAAAAAAAAAAGAAAATAATACAAGATATGCCGTGACCAGGGTTCAAACCTGGGTCTGTCGGATCCCAAACCTGCTCCTATACCACTGCCTTATCTTGGCATTTATACAGTACTCGTCCATCACACAATAAGAAAGCAAATACAACCAAATAGTTTTGATGTAGTGAAAAGTATTCCTAAAAGAAATAAGTTAAAATATACATACAACTATTGCCATTCCGAAAACTATAATATGCTTTGTTGCAGTACTTTTCCGGAGTGCAATGTACCACTTCCATATAAGGTATGAACTGCAGCGAGGACCTTCCCATCTCTGCAGGGGATTGGCTCCGCTTGAACCACTGTTGTGATGTCAGAGTGCGAAAACACGTCACAGTGCGAATCGTAGACCAATCAGAAAATTAAGGTGTAATTCACCAGTTCAACCCATAGGACTACCATAAATACATTTTTAGACCAAATATTGCCGATTTAAACAAATACGCACAAATACATGAAAATTAACACAGACATAGTGCTATACAACATTTTAGACACATTCTAGGGAGTTTATCAGCTAAAAAAAGTTAATTTCGGGGTGAGTTACGCTTTAAGAAGCTGGGGGAGCTGAAAAAGAAGAAGAAGAAGAAAACACATGAATAAAATCTGTTATTTTCCATCCCCTGCCAGGGTGCCTTGCCTTTTGACCATGACAACCTGCGGCAGCTTCTGGAGAAAGTAAAGAGCGGCGTTTTCCACATGCCTCACTTCATCCCTCCAGACTGCCAAGCACTGCTGAAAGGAATGATAGAAGTCAATTCCAACAAAAGGCTTACGGTAAGAAAAGAAAATTTATATAAATATATTTATAAGGCCTGTTTTTGAACAATCAGAAAGCAACAGTTGTGTAGTGTACAATACAGAAATTACTCATCTGGAACATATGTTTCAATATTTGAGTTAGAAAACTGGTTTTAAAAACTTTATTGTTGGTGGATCCATGTCGATTTAAAATATGGAGCGTTTAAGGAACCAGAACTTAGCATCATATTGAACATATGCCCGAACTTTGATGCTCACAAACACAGAACAAAATATATACTTCTCTTCACCTGTATGACATGGCCAAAACTTTTATCACAATATATTTCTTAATTTTGGTCGATAACGATGTAATTCGATATCGATATAAACAATATAAAAGCCTCAGAAAAACTGTACAAACTGTATAAATAAATTAATGTTTACGGGTGGCCAGAGGGGTCTTCAGAGGCACTCCAGGACTGTTTTGACACCACAGATTGGAGTATGTTCAAAGAAGCTGCTACCACAAACAACAACACATGTCTCCAGGAGTACTCAGACACTGTATGTTCAAAGTCAAAGTCAACTTTATTGTCAGAACTGCAATATGTACAGGACATACACAGGATTGAAATTGCGTTTCTCTCAGTCCCTCGGTGCAACAGTAACCATTTAAACACTAAAACATTTAATGTTTATGTTTATGTTTATTAAATTTGTTCATTTTTTTACAAAAGAAACAATACAAGACAATCCCATCAATGATAATGTACAAAATATAAAAAAAAAATCAATAAACATTTAATTAACATAAGCATAAAATAGTAAAAGTGTAACACTGTCCTGAGTTTTTGCATAGTAGTATAAAAGTATGAAAATTTACACCAACACAAAACACTAAACATTTAATGAACATAAGCATGAAATGAAATAATAAAAGTGTAATACTGTCCTGAGTTTTTGCATAGTAGTATAAAAAGTATAAAAAGTACATCTATAAAATAAACTGAAGGTTCTAGCATTGACATTTGCAAAGAGTGGCAAAGCAGCATATGAGTTAATGTACACAGTATATGTATGAGGTAGTTGATGTTGGTATAGAGGCAAAGTGGCATATGCAGTAAGGCACATTGGGCATCCTTAAATAAGGCTAGTCAGAGAATACTGTATATGTATCAGCAGTAGTGTAGATATAAAAGTAGTGTAAATGTAAACAGTAGTAATAAATGTAAACAGTATTAATAAATGTAAACAGTGAATGTAAACAGTAGTATGACTATAGGCAGTAATGTAATACAAACATTAGTGCAAATATGAGAAGTAGTGCAAACTGAATGAGCACATGACCGAGAGTTTAGTGAATAACCCGTTTGATGACACAGAGTCCAGTGTTAAAATCTTTGTGTTGTGTGGTAATGTGTGAGAAAGTTTTTTGTGTTAAGGCAGTTCAAATGGGAGGGGAGGCAGAGCAGGCAGAGTGTTTAGCATCCTGACTGCCTGATGAACAGAGCTGTCATCTCAGTCTGCTGGTTCGAGCCTGGAGACTCCTCAGTCTCCTCCCTGATGGCAGCAGTCTAAAGCAGCTGTGTAGTGGGTGTGTGGGATCACCTGCCATGCAGAGGGCTTTCCGAGTGAGGCGGTTGCTGTGTAAGTCCTGCAGTGAGGGGAAGGAGGTGCCGACGATCTTCTCAGCTGCTCTCACGATGCGCTGGAGGCTCTTGCGGCAGGATGCAGTACATGCACCAAACCACACAGTGATGCAGCTGGTCAGGACACTTTCTATGGCACCTCTGTAGAAGGTGCACATGATGGGGGTTGAAGCTCCAGCCCTTTTCAGCTTGCGGAGAAAGTAGAGGCGCTGGTGAGCCTTCTTGGCCAGTGATGCAGTGTTCCTGCTCCAGGACAGGTCCTCTGAGACGTGCACTCCCAGGAACTTGGTGCTGTCTACTCTCTCCACTGCGGTGCTGTTGATGGTCAGAGGGGCATGTTGTGCATCCCTCTTCCTGAAGTCCACAACAATCTCCTTTGTCTTCTCCACGTTGAGAGTGAGATTGTTGTGTCCGCACCACAAGGCCAGGCGGCTCACCTCGTTCCTGTAGTCCGTCTCATCGTTGTTGCTGATGAGACCTACCACTGTTGTGTCGTCCGCAAACTTGATGAAGTGGTTGGAGCTGTATGATGGTGTGCAGTCGTGTGTTAGCAGGGTGAATAGAAGGGGGCTCAGCACACATCCTTGTGGGGCCCCTGTGTTCAATGTGATGGTGCTAGATGTGTTACTCCCGACCCGTACTGTCTGTGGTCTCCCGGTCAGGAAGTCTAGCAGCCAGTTACACATTGAGGTGTTCAGCCCCAGACTGTCCAGTTTAAGGATGAGCTGTTGGGGGATGATGGTGTTGAATGCCGAGCTGAAGTCGATGAACAGCATTCTAACATAAGAGTCCTTCGTGTCCAGATGTGTGAGAGCTGTGTGGAGGGCAGAGGAGATGGCATCGTCGGTTGAGCGATTAGGTCGGTATGCAAATTGGAAGGGATCCAGGGAGGCAGGGAGGACAGATGTGATGCTTTTCATGACTAGCCGTTCAAAGCACTTCATCAGGATGGGGGTGAGTGCTACTGGGCGATAATCATTGAGGCATGCGGGCGTTGCCTTCTCACTTAGTTCCTTAGTTGTGGGTAGTCTCTCTAATGCAATTAAATGAACCATCTTGGAAAATCTGTCGATGACAGTTAAAATGACCGTTTTACCTCAAGACTGTGATAAGCCAGTGACAAAATCCATAGCGAGATACGGCCAGGGACGTGATGGTATGGGAAGCGGCCTAAGGAGACACGCCGGTGGACGTCAAGAGGGTTTGGCCAGGGAGCATTGGGTACAAGACCCAACGAACTCTCTAACATCCTTGGATAAGGAACCCCACCAGAACTGTGACTTGACGGGTATAGCTATTATTCTTTCTATGCCCGGTTGACAATATATAGGTGAAGCATGGCAGAACGTGAGTACCTTTTTAATGAGATGGTCTGGTATGAAGAGTCGGTCATCCGGGCATTCACTTGGTGGAGAGAGGCTCTGGTGGGCCTCCCTGACCTCCCTCTCAACCTGGGTGCTGGCCAGACGAACCTTCTTGGGCAGAATGTACTCCTCCGGACCACTGGTCGGTTCCTTCTCGAAAATGTGAGATAGAGCATCCGGCTTGATGTTCTTGGTCCCAGGTCTGTAGGAGAGGCAAAAATTGAAATGTCCAAAGAACAGGGCCCACCTTGCTTGACGAGGGTTGAGTCTCTTGGCTGATCGCAGGTACTCAAGGTTCTTGTGATCGGTGAAAACAATGAAAGGATGATTGGCCCCCTCTAGCCAATGACGCCATTCTTCCAGAGCCATCTTGACGGCAAGTAGTTCTCGATCACCTACATCGTAATTGCGCTCTGCTGGGGAGAAAGACTTAGAGAAGAACGCACATGGGTGAATTTTATCATCATTACTACGTTGACTTAAGACAGCACCGATGCCAGTATCAGAGGCGTCCACTTCAACAATGAATTGTTTGTCCACATCAGGGAATCTTTGGGGGCTGTGGTGAACAACGACTTTAACTTAATGAAAGCTTGTTCAGAAGTCTTGTTCCAAGTGAAGGAGTTTTTAGTGGATGATAGTGCGTGGAGGGGAGAAGCGACTGAACTGTAATTTTTAATGAATTTACGGTAAAAAATGTGCAAAACCTAGAAAACGTAGTTGTTTGCGTGATTGAGGTAAGGGCCAGTCCAGAACTGCAGAGGTTTTTGACGGGTCCATGGAGATTTGATCAGGTGTAATATTGAAGCCCAAAAAAGTAGTATTGGTGGTGTGAAACTCATAATTTTCAGCCTTGACGAACAGGTTGTTTTGCAGGAGACGAAGGAGAACGGCGTGGACGTGTTGGACATGAGATTCAAAATCTTTGGAGAAAATCAGAATATCGTCCAAGTAGAAAAATACATTAACATTGATGAAATCTCTGAGCACGTCATTGACTAGGACCTGGAAAACTGAAAGTTATGCACCATAACTCATGTTCCCTGTGCAATTAAACACCGTGGGGTGCAATCACTTGTAAGGGATATAATACTAGTCAGTTTGCTGATTAGTACAATATTCCAGATGAAAGATTTGAGCAGGTTTTATCGGCACAAACCTATCATCAATATTCACAAGTTCACTCTTTTTCCGAATTAAATTGCTTAAATGTGATTAGACAAAATGTAATTTCACGAGAGACATCAACTTGTTGATCCACCAGAAGATGAATCTTTTATTGAGAAAATCATAAAAGTACATTAAACATTTGTATCGAGATTAGCTCTGATTTAATAACTACTGTAGACAAGAATTCAAATTGAAACCAACAGACAAGTTAATGTCTAACTTCCTGTTGGCACATTTACTTAAAAGTTTACTGGCTTGGGAAAAATAAGAATAAGGAGGAAGAAATGGAATGAAAGTTAAGTTTAACAGAAGTTAATTATTTTGAAATGCAACAGGGTGACACTTTTCCCCAAACGAGTTACAGCTGGGCTTCCCGCACGCTCAGCAAACATCAAACATCAGCAAACACCTTTACCTGGTGACGATACGTCTCTGGAGATTAGAGCTGAGAAGTAGCTGGACACTTAACGGATTGTTTGGTCCAGTAGCCATCCAGTTGGACTTCAGCGCGTGTGTGCTGATTCAACAATACGTGAAACTCGCCTCTCTCGGCAGGAAACAAGGCCAACGTCCTGACTGGGTTTCAAAATAAAACTTTCAGAAAACAAATTCTTTCAAAACCGTAATGAGTGAGTTACAGCAATGCTCTGCTGTAACTCTGGTTGAGAAACGTAGGTCTAATTGACAAATGACCACAACGTTCCACAAGTTTACAGAGAAGAACCAAGGTGTTCAGTTTAGTTCTCCCTTTCACACTGAAGCCAAAACGGGAAGTAAGAGTTTATATGGAGGGTGGAGTCTGCCCACTTCCTGAATGGTTATTGGCTGTTTTAACAAAATAAAAGGATTTACTTAGCAGTTCCCAGAGTTGGAAAACTCTGAAGGACACCAACGTATTGTTTAGACCAGTGGCCAGATGGAGCTTGTTCGTAAAGAGAATATTATGGCTAATTCACAGACAAAGCAGAGAAGGAAGTTAAAAGTTTACCCTGCCATAATATTAAATAAAGAGATGAACCCAATGAAGACACTTTTAAGCCTTACAATAAGGAACCCACTGACAGGACAGGAGGCAATTATACCACACACTTATCCTCCTTACTCATGGTGCAGCTGAAAAAACAAAAAAAGCGCTAAGCATGATGGGAAAGACAACATAGCACTCCCCTTAACCAATAAGAGAGTGGATTATAGCCGGAAAACAGATTTAGCTGGAAAACTTTTCCAGCTAAATCTGGAAAACTAAAAACAACAGTAGCTCATGGCTCTCTGCTAAAGCTGGAAAACTAAAAAAACGCTAAGTATTATGGGAAAGACAACAAAAGCCACTCTCTTATTGGTTAAGGGGAGTGGCTGTGTTGTGTTTCCCATCATGCTTAGCGCTTTTTTAGTTTTTTCAGCTATAGCCGGACAAACTATGGGAAAGACAACAAAATCAACTCTTATTGGTTAAGGGGAGTGGCTGTGTTGTCTTTCCCATCCTGCTTAGCGCTTTTTTAGTTTTTTCAGCTGCACCATGAGTAAGGAGGACATGTTTGTGGTATAATTGCCTCCTGTCCTATGTGCTGTTAAAGTCAGTGGGTTCCCTTTTGTAAGGCTTAAGAGTGTTTCCATTGGGTTGGGTTTATCTCACACAATGTTAAGAAGTGCAGTCTGATCTGAACCAGAGTGGTGTTCTGTTATTGGACTTCTGTGCTCGTCATGGATTGTCCATAACGAACACCATGTTTAAGCATAAGGGTGTCCATATGTGCTCTTGGCACCAGGACACCCTAGGTCGCAGTTCGATGATCGACTTTGTTGTCGTCTCATCTGATCTGCGGCCGCATGTCTTGGACACTCGGGTGAAGAGAGGGGCGGAGCTGTCAACTGACCACTACCTGGTGGTGAGTTGGCTCCGATGGTGGGGGAGGATGCCGGTCAGACCTGGCAGACCCAAACGTATTGTGAGGGTCTGCTGGGAACGTCTGGCAGAGTCTCCCGTAAGACGGAGCTTTAACTCCCACCTCCGGGAGAGCTTTGAACACGTTCCGAGGGAGGCGGGGGACATGGAGTCCGAGTGGGCCGTGTTCCGCGCCTCTATTGTCGAGGCAGCTTATCGGAGCTGTGGCCGCAAGGTTGTTGGTGCCTGTCGTGGTGGCAACCCTCGAACCCGGTGGTGGACACCGGCAGTGAGGGATGCTGTCAGGCTGAAGAAGGAGTCCTATTGGGCCTTTTTGGCTTGTGGGACCCCGGAAGCAGCTGATAGGTACCGGCAGTCCAAGCGGCATGCGGCTCGGGTGGTTGCTGAGGCAAAAACTCGGGCGTGGGAGGAGTTCGGAGAGGCCATGGAGAATGACTTCCGTACGGCTTCGAGGCGATTCTGGTCCACCATCCGGCGTCTCAGGGGGGGAAAGAGGTACGCGACCAACACCATTTATGGTGGGGGTGGCGTGCTGCTGACCTCAACTCGGGATGTTGTGAGTCGGTGGGCGGAATACTTCGAAGACCTCCTCAATCCTACTGGCACGTCTTCCACTGAGGAAGCGGAGCCTGGGGACTTTGGGTCGGGTTCTCCGATCTCTGGTGCTGAGGTCGCCGAGGTGGTTAAAAAGCTCTGCGGTGGCAAGGCTCCGGGGGTGGATGAGATTCGCCCGGAGTTCCTTAGGGCTCTGGATGTTGTAGGGTTGTGTTGGCTTACGCGACTCTGCAATATCGCGTGGACATCGGGGGCAGTTCCCTTGGATTGGCAGACTGGGGTGGTGGTTCCCCTATTCAAAAAGGGGGACCGTAGGGTGTGTTCCAACTATAGGGGGATCACACTCTTAAGCCTCCCTGGTAAGGTCTATTCAGGGGTTCTGGAGAGGAGGGTCCGTCGGATAGTCGAACCTCGGATTCAGGAGGAGCAGTGTGGTTTTCGTGCTGGTCGTGGAACACTGGACCAGCTCTACACCCTCAACAGGGTCCTGGAGGGTGCGTGGGAGTTTGCCCAACCAGTTTACATGTGCTTTGTGGACTTGGAGAAGGCATTCGACCGCGTCCCTCGGGGGGTTCTGTGGGGGGTACTCCGGGAGTATGGGGTACCAGGCCCTTTGATAAGGGCTGTTAGGTCCCTGTACGACCGGTGTCAGAGCTTGGTCCGCATTGCCGGCAGTAAGTCAGGCTCGTTTCCGGTGAGAGTTGGACTCCGCCAAGGTTGCCCTTTGTCACCGATTCTGTTCATAACTTTTATGGACAGAATTTCTAGGCGCAGCCAAGGTGTTGAGAGGATCCGTTTTGGTGACCTTAGAATCGCTTCTCTGTTTTTTGCAGATGATGTGGTCCTACTGGCTTCATCAGTTCGTGATTTACAACTTTCACTGGAGCGGTTTGCAGCCGAGTGTGATGCGGCCGGGATGAGGATCAGTTCCTCCAAATCCGAGGCCATGGTCTTGAGCCGGAAAAGGGTAGCATGCCCTCTCCGGGTCGGGGAGGAGGTCCTGCCCCAAGTGGAGGAGTTTAAGTATCTCGGGATCTTGTTCACGAATGAGGGAAAACTGGAGCGTGAGATCGATAGGCGGATAGGTGCAGCGTCCGCAGTGAAGCGGGCGCTGTACCGGTCTGTCGTGGTGAAGAGAGAGCTGAGTCAAAAGGCAAAGCTCTCAATTTACCGATCGATCTACGTTCCCACCCTCATCTATGGTCATGAGCTTTGGGTTATGACCGAAAGAACAAGATCTCGGATACAAGCGGCTGAAATGAGTTTTCTCCGCAGGGTGGCTGGACTCTCCCTTAGAGATAGGGTGAGAAGCTCAGTCATCCGGGAGGGACTCGGAGTAGAGCCGCTGCTTCTCCACATCGAGAGGAGCCAGTTGAGGTGGCTCGGGCATCTGGTTAGGATGCCTCCTGGACGCCTCCCTGGTGAGGTGTTCCGGGCATGTCCCACCGGGAGGAGACCCAGAGGAAGACCCAGGACGCGCTGGAGGGACTATGTTTCTCGGCTGGCCTGGGAACGCCTTGGGATTCCCCCGGAGGAGCTGCTCCAAGTGGCTGGGGAGAGGGAAGTCTGGGCCTCCCTACTTAGGCTGCTACCCCCGCGACCCGACCCCGGATAAGCGGAAGAAGATGGATGGATGGATGGATATATATATATATATATATATATATATATATATATATATATATATTATATACACACAGGGAGTCCTCGAGTTACGTGCCCTCGACCTACGGTAACTCAGACATACGAACGTATCATATTTAATAAAAATTTGAAATAAAAAAAAATTGAAATGTTTTTTGTGTGTGTTTAAATGTTCTTAATTTCATATGTACAGCACTTTGTTTCAGCTGTGGTTGTTTTAAATGGCTTTATAAATAAAGTATAATTATTATTATTATGTTTTATTACAATTTTAAGCGTATTTGCACGACTTCCGGCCGTTTCCGGAAATGCATCCGTGTCCGCCATTTTACGGTCCCCAAGTGCGGTCAAGTGAGGTCTGCCATTATCGGCTCCTGCCAGCTGGCTTTGGAGGACCGTGTGTCCGATCAGGGTTGCCTCATATGGATAAATTAGCTGGAAACACTCTGAACTCTGTGGACGTCTCAGGCCCGGAGCAGCAGCCGTGGATCGCTTCCACCACGCCGCGCCTGACAACAACAGCAGTTCATGGGCTGGGCTAACCACGCAGCTAATGCAGGAGCTAACGAGTGCTGCTAATGTCGGAGCTACGGGAGCAACACCCACGGATCGCTCGATGCCGCCCGACAATAGCAGCTCATGGGCTGGGCTAACCACGCAGCTAATGCCGGAGCTAACGAGTGATGCTAATGGCGGGGCCTAACATCGGCTAACGCGGAGCAGCTTGTTTTGGATTGACAAACATCGCAGAGAAACGGCTTTCAGTAAGTTATAAAAAAAATTCTGGCTCCAAATGTATGAAGTGAACAAGCTAACAGTCCTTCTTGTAAATAGTTTTGACTACGTGTGCGCGTGTGGAGCGGAACAAAGCTGAGGAGCTCGGACGTGCAAGAGCTAATGCTAAAAGACGAAGGCAGGCTTTGACCAGCTCAAAGTAAGAAATTATAGTTTTTATTTATTAATTTATTTACATGTGATACTGTACATGTACATGTACTGTACACGTTGGCACAACTCGTAGAGCTGCTGCCTCTCAGCGAGAAGGTTGCCGGTTCAAATCCCGGTCCGGGGCCTTTCTGGGTGGAGTTTGCATGTTCTCCCCGTGCATGCGTGGGTTTCCTCCGGGTACTCCGGTTTCCTCCCACAGACCAAAAAACATGCTTGTTAGGCTGATTGGTGACTCTAAATTGACCCTAGGTGTGAGTGTGAGAGTGGATGGTTGTTTGGTGTGAGTGAGACAGGTCCCTCTTGTAAATGAGTCCCCGTGACTCAACGAGGCTAGCCTGTATAAATAAAGGTTGAATGAATGAATGAATATGCACTAGGTGTGTTAGGATAGGCGAAGTGCTTGGTAACTGTACAGTAACATACGTATACGTGCAGGCAGTGGCGGCTCGGGTGGGATCCGACTTACGGCAAAATCGACCTACGAACTGTCCTTAGGTCCGGAACTCGTTCGTAAGTCGGGGACTTCCTGTATATATATATATATA
>JBBPBX010017187.1:4145-14977 GCA_038048925.1 Garcialebias charrua | reverse complement strand
ATGCAGCCTTCATAACACAAATGACACTGTGCATTACAATAGTGACATCAGAATTCATTCAACCTTTTATTTAGTCAGGTTAATCCCATTGAGCCTCGAGGACTCATTTACAAGAGAGACCTGTCTACAGACCCGTCCCTTTTTCCAAGTTCAGTCCTCACTGACGGAACACTGCAGGTAATCATGTCCTGAGAGCGCACACTGTAGCTGCACTCACACAGAGACATGTAGGAGGAGATGTATGAGGGCAGCAGACCAAGAAGTTATTTAAAGATGAAAATTGGTCATTTGGTGGCACGCCTACTGGATGGATTGACAGGTCGGAAAAAACAGGAGTGCTGACAGCCTCAGCCGCAGCAGTGTTCTGTGTTTATATGTTGTTATTAAAAAGTAAAAAATAAAAACAGGGAGCGCTGGTCCTGCAGCCCACACATCAGACCAGCACACCAGGAAATCTCCAGAACCTCCCACAGCCACGTTGGACCTGAGTTTAATTCACTTGTGACAAATTCCTTCATTTCTCATCATTTCAGTCATGCATCAACGGAGGAGGAAGAGATCACTGCCTTTTGACAAAAAAACAACAAAAGAAAAGGCCAGATCAGGGATGAAGAAGGGGAATTTAATACATTGGTGTCACATACAAAACAGTCCGGCGCCGGGCAGTTTATTGTGCAACACCAAGTACGTGGTCGTAAAAATTGAGCTTTGCGTGGACATGCCCTGCGGAGGTCTGCGCGGACCTCCGTGGACGGAAGTACGCAAGAGTATACCGTACTGGGGGCTATAGCTGTTAGCTCATCACACTTGTTGGATGTAAACTTATTTTTCCAAACTGAGATCCTTCAAGAAACTATCTGCAACTCTTCTTCTTTTGACTTTTCCCTCTTCAGTGAAAATCAGACTTGACTTTCACCCAGAGGAGAGTCTGTGTGCGCCGGACCTGCTGTTGCACCGCAGTGCTCTCTGGGTGTGGGGGGTGCCATAGCTTTTGTGTTGGAAGACTTTTGTACCCCAAGAAACATTGAGGTATTATTTAAGGCAAGTGGGAAAATACTTATAGCAATAAATGTTTAATTTAAGCAAAGTTGTATGATCTGAAACACAAACTAACCTGACGGTTTGGGTTTAGCTCATCAAGATCGACTGGGTCCAAACTACATCTGCCAGGCAGGTTTGAATGGAGATGAACCTTTTTTTATTTCTTTGACCCAGTAATGTGTGTTTTGCACATGTGTGAACCAAATCTCAACGCTTGGCAACCGGACAGACGTCCAGGGCCAGCAAACATCTGTGGAGTGTGACTGGCTGAGGTGCTGCAGCTGTGCACATCCACAACAGTTGCTGGGATGGAAAAAAAGATGTGGAGATTGTCTTACAACAAAACATCAGCAAGCAACATGACCGGCAAAATACACCTACAGGTTTACATCCAACTAAGCAGTTTTACACGAGATATAAATGACTGTTTCCATGAACTCAGATGTTGTGAAGGAAAAAGTGAATCACCTGAAGACTGTGGAGTGCGACCACACTGGGAAACCCCCTCTCTGAGGAAATGGTTTAACCCATTTATGATGCTCAGTTAAAGAGTCGGCTTCAAACCGCAGCTCTAATTGTTTCAAGCTTACAGAGGTATTCACGTTCATAAAAGAAGAGAGAGACTCTTTTTGTTCCGTTTGTTTCATTTACAAAATGAATCCAAAATGGAGTTTGTCGCCTGGTGTTTCAGACTTGTAGGAAGAGAGGAGTGGATGTTTGTGAGGAAGCAGTGAAACGGCGGAAGTCATCAGTGTTCAGAGGCTTTGCAGTGATGAGCAGATTAGAAAAGCCGAGTCCTGTTCCCGTCGCCTTGTCCTCATGAAACTGTCTCTGCCGTGAGACCCAGACTGTCCGGCTTCTACAGGGACATTTAAAGAAGCACTGCACACGGGAATATTCAGTCTCTTTATAAAAAAAAACAAGTTCAAGGTAACGTGCTCTTTTTGTCCCTCGTCAAAGAGCAAAAAGAGTGAGCTAAAATATACCTCATCCATCCATCCATCCATCCATCCATCCATCCATCCAAAAACATTCAGGTTTCTCTGTTCAGCTCCAGTCCAGAAAAACACTCAACTTCAAAACAACAAAAAATCACTATTCAGAACCGTCAGCGACAGGAGATACAAACCTTGTTTCAATAATCTGTTGTGCATGCATTGCACTTAAAGTTCTGTCTGTTTTGTTAAACCGTTTAAAACAGTATTTTTGCACTTGAATAGATGGAGCTGTGGTAGATCAGTGGTCAGTTTGGAGTCCTGTCATTTTGAGGTTGCATGCACGAAGCTGTATACAGTAGTATGTATATTTTTTTTGTTAGCCTAGATTTACACATCCAAAACACATTTGTTGCATTACTGTAGTTCAATTTTTTTAATCTCAAATGAGATTTAGTCATTTTTGAAGCGTGTTCTGTGTAAACGTTATTGAAGTTAGTATCTTACCTGTTGTAGATGGTTCATTGAAAAGCTTCAGAATACTGTAGTTATATTCTGATAGAGATAACTCCAGAAGACTCAGGTGGAGGCCTCAACAATCACCTGGATCAAAGACTACCTGACAAACAGACCACAGATTGTGAGACTGAAGGCTTGTGTGTCTAATCAGGTGGTCAGTAGCTCAGGAGCACCACAGGGCACTGTACTCCCACCATTCCTTTTCACTCTGTACACCTCAGATTTCCAGTACAAAACAGACTCCTGTCATCTGCAGAAATATTCAGATGACTCTGCAGTGGTCGGGTGGATCAGAGATGAACAAGAAGCTGAGTACAGGGAACTGGTGGACCACTTTGTGGCATGGTGTGGTAAAAATCATCTCATCTTGAATGTGAACGAAACAAAGGAGAGGATTGTAGCATTCAGGAGAAACAGGAACAGGTCCAACCTTACTGTATTTCCGTCATTGGAGAAGAAGTGGAGGTGGTTGAGAAGTATAAAATAATAATAATAATAATTTTTATTTATAACGCACTTTACATACAACAGATCTCAAAATACCTTGGGGTTCACCTGGACAAGCGTCTATAAGAAGGGACAGAGCAGACTGTACTTCTCAAGGAAGCTGAAGTCCTTCAGTGTTTGCAGCAAGATGCTGCATATCTTCTATAAGTCTGTTGTAGAGAGAGCTATCTCTTCTGCCATCATCTGCTGGGGTAGCAGCACCAGAGCAAGTTACTTAAAAAAGATCAACAAGCTCATAAAGAAGGCTGGCTCAGTTCTGGAGACTCCTCGAGAACCTTTGGAGATGCTGGTGAAGATTGTCAGTCGTCCAGGACATGATAAAATCAAAAAGGTGTTCAATACAGAACAACTGGACTTTATTTGTAACAGAAAACGTTTCGCTTCCCATCCGGGGAGCTTTATCAATTCAATGAGCAGGCTGTGAGAGGGAGAAGTTATAAACAGGCTGAGATGACACGCACCAACCTATGTAAATTGAAAGCTAACACACACACATACTTGAGATAACACATACCTGTGACACATTCAAAGTTCAGCGTGTGGAAGCAGGGCTTACAGAAGACACACACACACATCCTACTGTATGTAAATTGACAAGTCACACCTCACACATTAATAGCAGGGACCTCTCAAAGTCTTGTTAGTCTAATTCACAAACGAGGCTCCTCTGTTCTCATCAGGTGTGAAACGTCTGGGAATCAGCTGCAGGGCCGCACTATAAGATTTAGAAATTTGAAATCTTAGACCTCCTCCTCTGTTTAATTATGGTTTCTCTCTTTTTACATAAATCGCCTCCTTCACACCCCTCTCAAACCACCTGTGCTCTCGGTCCAAAATATGTACATTCTGGTCCTCAAAAGAGTGTCCCTTGTCCGTGAGGAGGAGGCTCTCCTGTGTTGGGACGTTCTTCTGTGGATGGGCTGTTTAGTTTCTCCAATGTATAGGTCTGGACAGTCCTCGCTGCACTGGACTGCATAGTGGTGTAGTGTACGCAACAACAGACTGTCGTACAACATCAGACTGTCGTACAACAACAGACTGTCGAACAACAACAGACTGTCATACAACATCAGACTGTCATACAACAACAGACTGTCATACAACAACAGACTGTCGTACAACAACAGACTGTCATACAACAACAGACTGTCGTACAACAACAGACTGTCATACAACAACAGACTGTCATACAACAACAGACTGTCATACAACATCAGACTGTCATACAACATCAGACTGTCATACAACATCAGACTGTCATACAACATCAGACTGTCATACAACATCAGACTGTCATACAACATCAGACTGTCATACAACAACAGACTGTCGTACAACATCAGACTGTCGTACAACATCAGACTGTCGTACAACATCAGACTGTCGTACAACATCAGACTGTCGTACAACATCAGACTGTCGTACAACATCAGACTGTCGTACAACATCAGACTGTCGTACAACATCAGACTGTCGTACAACATCAGACTGTCGTACAACATCAGACTGTCGTACAACATCAGACTGTCGTACAACATCAGACTGTCGTACAACATCAGACTGTCGTACAACATCAGACTGTCGTACAACATCAGACTGTCGTACAACATCAGACTGTCGTACAACATCAGACTGTCGTACAACATCAGACTGTCGTACAACATCAGACTGTCGTACAACAACAGACTGTCGTACAACAACAGACTGTCGTACAACAACAGACTGTCGTACAACAACAGACTGTCGTACAACACAGACTGTCATACAACACAGACTGTCGTACAACAACAGACTGTCGTACAACAACAGACTGTCGTACAACAACAGACTGTCGTACAACAACAGACTGTCGTACAACAACAGACTGTCGTACAACAACAGACTGTCGTACAACAACAGACTGTCGTACAACAACAGACTGTCGTACAACAACAGACTGTCGTACAACAACAGACTGTCGTACAACAACAGACTGTCGTACAACAACAGACTGTCGTACAACAACAGACTGTCGTACAACAACAGACTGTCGTACAACAACAGACTGTCGTACAACAACAGACTGTCGTACAACAACAGACTGTCATACAACAACAGACTGTCATACAACAACAGACTGTCATACAACAACAGACTGTCATACAACAACAGACTGTCATACAACAACAGACTGTCGTACAACAACAGACTGTCGTACAACAACAGACTGTCGTACAACAACAGACTGTCGTACAACAACAGACTGTCTACAACACAGACTGTCATACAACAACAGACTGTCATACAACAACAGACTGTCATACAACAACAGACTGTCGTACAACAACAGACTGTCGTACAACAACAGACTGTCGTACAACAACAGACTGTCGTACAACAACAGACTGTCGTACAACAACAGACTGTCGTACAACAACAGACTGTCGTACAACAACAGACTGTCGTACAACAACAGACTGTCGTACAACAACAG
Source organism: Garcialebias charrua (assembly GCA_038048925.1). NCBI lineage: Eukaryota > Metazoa > Chordata > Actinopteri > Cyprinodontiformes > Rivulidae > Garcialebias > Garcialebias charrua. Next base: position 9,502 of record JBBPBX010017187.1, on the reverse strand, counting down.
ACTGTCGTACAACAACAGACTGTCGTACAACAACAGACTGTCGTACAACAACAGACTGTCGTACAACAACAGACTGTCGTACAACAACAGACTGTCATACAACAACAGACTGTCATACAACAACAGACTGTCATACAACAACAGACTGTCATACAACAACAGACTGTCGTACAACAACAGACTGTCGTACAACAACAGACTGTCGTACAACAACAGACTGTCGTACAACAACAGACTGTCGTACAACAACAGACTGTCGTACAACAACAGACTGTCATACAACAACAGACTGTCATACAACAACAGACTGTCATACAACAACAGACTGTCATACAACAACAGACTGTCATACAACAACAGACTGTCGTACAACAACAGACTGTCGTACAACAACAGACTGTCGTACAACAACAGACTGTCGTACAACAACAGACTGTCGTACAACAACAGACTGTCGTACAACAACAGACTGTCGTACAACAACAGACTGTCGTACAACAACAGACTGTCGTACAACAACAGACTGTCGTACAACAACAGACTGTCGTACAACAACAGACTGTCGTACAACAACAGACTGTCGTACAACAACAGACTGTCGTACAACAACAGACTGTCGTACAACAACAGACTGTCGTACAACAACAGACTGTCGTACAACAACAGACTGTCGTACAACAACAGACTGTCGTACAACAACAGACTGTCGTACAACAACAGACTGTCGTACAACAACAGACTGTCGTACAACAACAGACTGTCGTACAACAACAGACTGTCGTACAACAACAGACTGTCGTACAACAACAGACTGTCGTACAACAACAGACTGTCGTACAACAACAGACTGTCGTACAACAACAGACTGTCGTACAACAACAGACTGTCGTACAACAACAGACTGTCGTACAACAACAGACTGTCGTACAACAACAGACTGTCGTACAACAACAGACTGTCGTACAACAACAGACTGTCGTACAACAACAGACTGTCGTACAACAACAGACTGTCGTACAACAACAGACTGTCGTACAACAACAGACTGTCGTACAACAACAGACTGTCGTACAACAACAGACTGTCGTACAACAACAGACTGTCGTACAACAACAGACTGTCGTACAACAACAGACTGTCGTACAACAACAGACTGTCGTACAACAACAGACTGTCGTACAACAACAGACTGTCGTACAACAACAGACTGTCGTACAACAACAGACTGTCGTACAACAACAGACTGTCGTACAACAACAGACTGTCGTACAACAACAGACTGTCGTACAACAACAGACTGTCGTACAACAACAGACTGTCGTACAACAACAGACTGTCGTACAACAACAGACTGTCGTACAACAACAGACTGTCGTACAACAACAGACTGTCGTACAACAACAGACTGTCGTACAACAACAGACTGTCGTACAACAACAGACTGTCGTACAACAACAGACTGTCGTACAACAACAGACTGTCGTACAACAACAGACTGTCGTACAACAACAGACTGTCGTACAACAACAGACTGTCGTACAACAACAGACTGTCGTACAACAACAGACTGTCGTACAACAACAGACTGTCGTACAACAACAGACTGTCGTACAACAACAGACTGTCGTACAACAACAGACTGTCGTACAACAACAGACTGTCGTACAACAACAGACTGTCGTACAACAACAGACTGTCGTACAACAACAGACTGTCGTACAACAACAGACTGTCGTACAACAACAGACTGTCGTACAACAACAGACTGTCGTACAACAACAGACTGTCGTACAACAACAGACTGTCGTACAACAACAGACTGTCGTACAACAACAGACTGTCGTACAACAACAGACTGTCGTACAACAACAGACTGTCGTACAACAACAGACTGTCGTACAACAACAGACTGTCGTACAACAACAGACTGTCGTACAACAACAGACTGTCGTACAACAACAGACTGTCGTACAACAACAGACTGTCGTACAACAACAGACTGTCGTACAACAACAGACTGTCGTACAACAACAGACTGTCGTACAACAACAGACTGTCGTACAACAACAGACTGTCGTACAACAACAGACTGTCGTACAACAACAGACTGTCGTACAACAACAGACTGTCGTACAACAACAGACTGTCGTACAACAACAGACTGTCGTACAACAACAGACTGTCGTACAACAACAGACTGTCGTACAACAACAGACTGTCGTACAACAACAGACTGTCGTACAACAACAGACTGTCGTACAACAACAGACTGTCGTACAACAACAGACTGTCGTACAACAACAGACTGTCGTACAACAACAGACTGTCGTACAACAACAGACTGTCGTACAACAACAGACTGTCGTACAACAACAGACTGTCGTACAACAACAGACTGTCGTACAACAACAGACTGTCGTACAACAACAGACTGTCGTACAACAACAGACTGTCGTACAACAACAGACTGTCGTACAACAACAGACTGTCGTACAACAACAGACTGTCGTACAACAACAGACTGTCGTACAACAACAGACTGTCGTACAACAACAGACTGTCGTACAACAACAGAGTGTCGTACAACAACAGAGTGTCGTACAACAACAGACTGTCGTACAACAACAGAGTGTCGTACAACAACAGAGTGTCGTACAACAACAGAGTGTCGTACAACAACAGAGTGTCGTACAACAACAGAGTGTCGTACAACAACAGAGTGTCGTACAACAACAGAGTGTCGTACAACAACAGAGTGTCGTACAACAACAGACTGTCGTACAACAACAGACTGTCGTACAACAACAGACTGTCGTACAACAACAGACTGTCGTACAACAACATAGTGTCATCAGTCAGAGGCTTCTTCAGATCCGCTGTGACAGACCACTACAAGAGATACTTTCTGCCCACAGCCATCAGGGATGAGAGGGACTGAGAGGAATGCAATTTCAATCATGTGTATGTCCTGTACATATTGCAGTTCTGACAATAAAGTTGACTTTGACTTTGACTTTTGATCAGCATCTAAAACAGGGGTGTCAAAGTCAAATACATGGAGGGCCAAAAAAACAAATTTGCTACAAGCCAAGGGCCGGACTGGTTCAATGTTTATTATAAGGGGGTGATATAAGAATTGTTTTACTTCTTTCTGCACTCTTTTCATTCAGTGTTTTCTTTTTGATGAATTTGTTTTATTTTGTCTCTTTTAAATGAATGAATAAATGAATTAAATTCAATATTAAATAGCTTTACATCTGTTAAGTTCTTGGCATAAACCAACACAGACATGTTCCTGTTTTTTAGTATTTTACATTGTTTTATAATGTAGCTGTTTATGTTTCATTTACCAGTAGTTTTTTTTATACATTTTTTTTATGATTTTTAATTAATATGCTTTTTTATGATTGTTTACTGTTGGCTGCAAGTATCAAGCTGCGGAATCCTTTATTTTTCTACAGCTGATAGCTGTTGCTCATTATTTATGATGAAGTTTAGCAACTTCTTGGTGAACATTTGAGCTCCGTGGCTTCAGCAGTGTGTTTTTCTTGTTCAATCCGGGGCGGGCGCTCTGATTTCAGTAAGCCGCTCTCAGCCTGTCCCTCCTACGAGACGGTCAGACAGCGGGTTGGACTGGACATAGCTGGCCCCGGTCGGTCTCCCTGTTTTGGTTCAGCAAGAGTGGCGTCCCGCTGAAGCCCCGGAGCTCGAATGTCCAACGTAAAACTAACTTGACTGCGGTTTAATGTGGCGCTATGGCTCTGCAGACATTGCACGTTGCTGTCTTGTGGTGTTTAGTGTAAAATACTTCCACACAGCAGACATGTTACGATGAAAAGTTGGCTAGCTGTTAGCTAAAGTGCTACTCACTCAGTCCGCACGTTGTAGCTGGCTGCAAACTATGAAATGGATTTCCTGAATGTGACGTGAGGCGGGTCTTATTACTCTGGGTTCATGAGACACGACTCCGGATCGGCCCCATCCCTACTACCGTTGCATTGTGGGGAATGTAATGTTGGTGCGTGCAAAACACCAGCAGGCGTCTGTGGCCTGCGGGCTGTTTCTAATAGTACAGTACCGGTAATTAAATATCATCAGAAGATCCTGATTCATGCTCAATAATCCAGGTAGAAAACTCCAACCAAGTTAAGTCAGGTCCTCTGGACGGTTTCTTTTTGTTGAAACGTTTCATCTTTCATCCATAGGACTTCATCAGTCCAAGGAGCCACAACAAACTCAGTCTTATAAATATCACCTTCACATAGCTGGTCAACCAGTTTGATGATGCTCAGATGGTTTCTCCTCCTCTTTGGATGAAAGACGAAACGTTTCAACAAAAAGAAACCATCCACTGAGGACCTGACTTAAGTTTGTTAGACCGACTTCAGAAGGTTTTAGGTTTCCCAATCATTTTTAGTCTCTTTCTTTTAAGATGCCAGCTCACTTTGGTTTTGTAAATACATTTTAACCAGCTGTTCCTTAAGATTAAAACTAAATAAAACTAAATAAAATTAGTTCCAGAGGTGAATCAACATATGCTTTCATGCCACACATCAGGTGATTCAATCCAGTGTGTGTTAGTTGAAAGCCTTTCCTATCCACTGACACGTCACTGCAGTGTATTCATGACAGACCTCTAACCTGCATCTCATGGTGTGTTTGACTTCCTGTGCTTATCAGGGAAACTCCAGCGTCGGATATGATTCACTGCAGGGAATGGCTGCAGGCTGCACACACATAACTTAAGGCCAAATCACAAGAACATGTCATTCTTGAAGTTAAATTTATCAGCTCTTTATAAATTAAATTATATGTGTATTTGCCCAAAGTTGGCACTTTAACTTTAACTTAAAAAGACAAAGTAGTTATAATCTTAAGGGGACAGAGTTGTTTGTAAAACCACAATTCAGAACCAGTTTGAAGGGACGTTCTACCTCAATCCAGGGAATTAGATTATGGAATGGCTTGGAGAATGTAGTTAAAAATGCCAAGTCAATGTTTACATTTAAAAAAATGATCAAAACAAATGTGTTAAAAATATATATATGAAATAGCGTAATGTGTATTGTATTAGTTAGAAAATTAGAAAGAGTTAGTCATTTTGTACTGTTGGTTGAAGATTATTGTTGTTTAATCTGATTGTTGGAAGTAAGGGGCAGATATAATAAGATTTATTCTTCTTTCTGCTACCTTTCATTTTTTTACATTTTGTACACTATCATTTATGAGATTGTCTTGTATTGTTTCTTTTGTAAAAAAATGAACAAATTTAATAAACATAAACATAAACTTCAATAGCATTTACCAGTACTGCACACAGAAAACATTTATTTTTGCACCAGTGCGTCTAAATGTTT
>JBBPBX010017186.1:0-47158 GCA_038048925.1 Garcialebias charrua | reverse complement strand
TTCATGGCTGGATGGGGACATGTGACACCAAAATGTGGTTCTGGTGGGAAGTAGGCGGGGCTTAAGGCTCCTGAATCTGGTCCTAAAACATGGACATATAACAGACCAAATGTCTTCGCCTCCTCTGTTTGAAGCCAGCAGGAACTGATTTAGGAACCAGCTGTTGGGGGTTAAGCCCCGCCCCCTTCCCCTCGCATCACATGACCTTTCTTTAAGGCATGAAATAACACATTACAGCTCAACGTGCTGGACACACGGCAGCAACCGACCGAAGAAACGCCCTCATTACTGTGGACAAAGCCCCAATCCGTTGATCCGTCTCCCGCTCCATCCCACGTCACTCAGGAACAACATGGCCGCCCCCACAAACCGGGCTTCAGTTCCGCACAACGAGAGAAGCAGCAGGGCTGTAAAAAACAGTTCATGGTTGAAATTGTCTTCGTTTAACGTCTTCATGTTTCACAGCAAAGATCTTGATTGTATAAAAACACCACGGTGACGGATCCGTTCGGTTCCTGCTAAAAGCTGCTGCTGATGCGACTTGTAAATAAAAACAATGTTGTTGTTTTTAATTTTCTGTGTTTGAGCCGGAGTCGTTCTGAGTTTGGATCAGCAGGGTGACCTCATCGTGTTTCTGTGACCTCGTTACGTTAACGTTCTCCGATTTTCTGTTAAACGAGAGTCTGGTGTGGAGCCGTCAGCCGGGGTTGTCTGATTCTCTCGCTGACGCCGAGAGGATTTTGTTTGTATTTATTTATTTTGTGGGACACGTTGTGTCGGTTTTCAACGCCATTTTCTATAAACATCCTTTGTGTTGAAGGAGCAGAGGGCAGCATGGTGGTTTCCTTTATCGTTTCTCCTTTCTTTTTTTTAAATAAATGCCATTTTTGAACATTCTCTTTTTGAACGACTGATGATTTGATTCAACATACAATAATTCATCAAATGTTTACAGAAATGAACATTTACACAAAATACTTTGTACTTTAGGTTTGGTTGGAATCTCGTCAAACATTATTGATGAACAAAACATTCATTCATTCATTCAACCTTTATTTAGTCAGGTAAATCTTTTGAACCTCATGGGCTCATTTACGAAAGCGACCTGCTAAAACTAAAGAACAATGAACAGTAATGGTAGAATTTCCTTAAACAATAAACAATCAAACAATAAACAATAGAAAACAAAAGAGAGAGAAAAAAAAAATATATATATATATATACATATATATATATATATATATATATATATACATATATATACATATATATATATATATATACATATATATACACATATATATATATATATATATATATATATATATATATATATATATATATATACAAGATGGTGTAGTGGTTAGGGCGTTTGACTTGGGACCCGAAGGACGCGGGTTCGCGTCCCGGCCACTACACATCTTGGGGTGTCTATGAGTGCACACCTATTTCTCCAGCTCCCCGAGCGCCTTCTATGGCTGCTCACTGCACCGCCTGGTAGGTGGTTGGGTTAAATGCAGAGACGAATTTCGTCTGTGTATGGGAAACATACGCAGATGACAAGATTAGACAATTATTATTATTATTATTATATATATTCCTCCTTTTAAAAAAGTATCAAAAAACTAGCAAAACATTATAAGGTATATGTATAAAATCAAAGACAGGAACAAATCTGCATTGGTTTTTGCCAGGATTCCAACAGATTCTGAAAACCATTTAGAGAAGTCAAGGTCGAGAGCTTCAGATCTTTTTGTAAGATATTCCATGAAGCAGGAGCGGAGTAGGAGAAGGCCCTTTTTCCAAGTTCAGTCCTCACTGACGGAACACTGCAGGTAATCATGTCCTGAGAGCGCACGCTGTAGCTGCACTCACGCAAAGACATGTAGGAGGAGATGTATGAGGGCAGCAGACCAAGAATGTTTATTCTAATTAATAAAACAGCTTCAGAAAACGTAGATCAGCTGCTCAAAACCAAAAGAACTCAATTTTCCTGTTGGGTAAAGTAAAACAAGTCCTCAGATCCTCATTGATAAAACACCAGACATGACTTTTCCTCAGAAAACAACAAAAACTACGGTTTGCTGATGTGAAAACCATTTTCTACAAATAATACTTCAGAACTACATCTTCTACTGATGTTCCCTGGTCAAGTCGTGGAGAGAAACTCAGACCTCCCTCTCCCCAGAGACACTCTCCAGCTCCTCCTGATGTAAAATCTCTCCAGAGAGTTTTGGGTCTGCTCTGGGGTCTCTTCCACAGGACATGTTCAGAAAACCTGAAAGGGACGCATCTTAACCTGATGAACAACCTCAGCTGAGTCTTTTCAGTGCAGAGGAGCAGCGGCTCTACTCCCCTCCTCCCCCCGGATGATGGAGTTCCTCACCCCATATCTTTAAATGGTAAATGGAGCTCACTTATATAGCGCTTTCCAGCCCCCTATTAGGGGCCCCAAAGCGCTTCACAGTACCAGCCATCCACCCATTCATACACACATTCATACACTGGTAGCGGAAGGCTGCCATGCAAGGCGCTGCCAGTCCTACCAGGAGCAACTCGGGGTTAAGTGTCTTGCCCAGGGACACAACAAGGTATGCAGTGACCGGGGATCGAACCCGGGACCTTCCGGTCCTTAGCCGGCTTCCCTGCCTCTACACCATCTCGGCCCCTAAATGTCTTTCACAACACGCCTCCAGAACTGAAAATGTGTTCTGGCCACTTCGGTCCATACAAAAGACACAGAGGTGGTGATGGGTGTTGAAGAATGGGGTAGTAGCAGAGGCAAAATGGCCTCAGGTCAATAATGTGATGACAGTGTGCGACTCCTCCCTGGGCTGCCACCTTACCGTGGTCGAGGGGTTTGAGTGTCCCAATGATCCTAGGAGCTATGCTGTCAGGGGCTTCATGCCCCTAGTAGGGTCACCCAAGGCAGACAGGTCCTAGGTGAGGGACCAGACAAAGTGCAGCCCAAAGACCCCAATGATGAGTAAAACTAATGGAATCAATGTTCCCTCGCCCGGACGCGGGTCACCGGGGCCCCACTCTGGAGCCAGGCCCGGAGGTGGGGCACGTTGGCGAGCGCCTGGTGGCCGGGCTTTTACCCATGGAGCCCGGCCGGGCACAGCCCGAAGAGGAGACATGGGTCCCCCTTCCCATGGGCTCACCACCTGTGGGAGGGGCCAAAGGGGTCGGGTGCAATGTGCCGCTCCATCACTCAGGAATCCTGATCCCTGAACTCCTCCACCTGGGACCACCCAAACAGACCAGCTAGCACCAGACTCACCTCATCACCAGATGAAGAGCATCTCAGTGACCGCAGCAGAAGTGAGAGGCAGTCTCAGAAGGATCAACCCTCATAAAGCAACCGGACCAGACAACATCCCAGGGAAAGTTCTGAAGGAATGTGCGGACCAGCTCTGTGAGGTGCTGGCTGACATCTTCACCACCTCACTTGCACTGGAGTCAGTTCCCACCTGCCTGAAGACCGCCACCATCATCCCAGTCCCAAAGAGCTCCACAGTGACTGGTCTGAATGACTATAGACCGGTGGCTCTCACCCCGATAGTCGCTAAATGTTTTGAGAAACTGGTCATGTCCCACATCAAGACAACCGTCAACATCAATGAGGACCCTCATCAATATGCATACCGTGAGAACCGATCAACAGAGGATGCCATCTCCTCTGTGGTCCACATTGCTCTCACCCACCTGGATCAGAAGGACTCATACGTGCGCATGCTCTTTGTGGACTTCACATCTGCCTTCAACACCATGATCCCCCAAACTCTGATAGACAAACTATCCACACTTGGACTAAGCCCCTCCATTTGTAACTGGGTACTAGACTTCTTAACAAACAGACCACAGTCCGTGAAGATCCACAACTTCTCCTCCTCCACCATAACCCTCAGCACTGGCTCTCCTCAAGGATGTGTGCTGAGCCCTCTTCTGTTCACTCTGCTCACATATGATTGTACAGCCACACATCCAGGCTGTCATATTGTTAAGTTTGCAGATGATACAGCGGTGGTGGGATGCATCACAAACAATGATGAGTCCAGCTACAGACAGGAGGTGGAACACCTGGAGAGCTGGTGCAAAGAGAATAATCTTCACATGAATGTGAAGAAGACAAAGGAGATGATTGTGGACTTCAGAAGGAACAAACACACCCACACCCCACTGAACATAAGTGGATCTGCGGTGGAAGTGGTCTCCAGCTACAAATACTTGGGTGTACACTTGAATGATAACCTCAGCTGGAGCAACAACACCACCAGCCTGATCAAGAAAGGTCATCAGAGACTCTACTTCCTCAGACGGCTGAGACGAGCTGGTCTGAGTAGCCCAGTCCTCACCTCCTTCTACAGGTGTGCAGTGGAGAGCATCCTGTGCTCCAGCATCAACGTGTGGCATGGAGGCTGCACAGTTGCAGAGAGGAAAGCTCTACAGAGAGTGGTGAAGGCTGCACAGAAGTCTGTTGGAGTCAGTCTCCCCACCATCACAGACATTTACACCTCCAGATGCAGGAAAAGAGCCACCTGCATCATGAAAGACCTCACTCACCCAGCACACTCACTCTTTGCCCCACTCCCCTCAGGACGGAGGTTGAGGAGCATCAAATGTAGAACCACTAGACTGAGGAACAGCTTCTACCCTGAGGCTGTTAGACTCATGAATAAATAAATAATAAGAATAAACACTGCAAAATATCACATCATGCTGATGCTGATCTGTTTTCTTGTTGCTGTGTTCATCTGTGACCATCTGCTCATACAGACTCATGTTCGTGCTGCTGTTTATAATGATGTTTTTCTACTACATTAGGGCTTAGTGTATTACTAGTTGATGTTTTTCTTAGTTAATCCTAGATGTTATTACTGTTTTTCTCTTGCATTTGTTGTTGGATGTAACTGGGACCCTGTGTACATAATCTCGTTTTCATCACATGTACCACATGCGGTGCAAATGACAATAAAGACTCTCTGACTCTGAACTAGAGGGAGCATTCCACTCTTCCTGTTGAGAACCATGACCTGGACTTAGAGGAGCTGGCTCTCCTCACACCCTCAGCTGCAAACCATAGTGCACGCTGAAGGTCTTGGCCCGATGACGCCATCAGAACCACATCATCTCTATAAATCGAAGTCGAGACCCTGATGTTCCCAAACTAGACCCCCTCCTTTCCACGACGGCCTTGAGATCCTGTCCATGAAGACCACAAACAGTGGTTTGTGGTGTAAATTACTAAAAAATAAAGTGTGCCTGTGTGGCTTTTAAAGAAGAGTGTTAGCAACCTATGGCTTTTAAGAAATAAATTCATTAAATTAAAGTTTATAACAACTTTAAAAAATAAACATTCCTGTAGGCTTGTGTCCCTCTGCTGGTAGAAGGTGGAGCTGCAGGCTCTTCAAGATCCCGTCTGACCTTAGCTGACACAAAAACAGCTTTAGCTCGTCAGTTTTACAAGATATTGAGCTCAGATTTGGTGTGGTAGTAGCTGAGAGTCCTCCACAGCACATGCCGTGTGACATCTTGTGATTTCACGAGATGTAAGGTTTCCTGCTGGCATGAAAGGCGTTGGGTGACTTGGGCCTTCACAACTATAGACCTCTATAGACCACTATAGACCATGTAAAAGATCAGCTGTCTAGCTTTGATGCAGCTATCTTTAAAGTGCACGATTACCGACAGGATCGAAGGATGGTAGAAGATTCGGTCTGGTTCACTGCGAGCCTTTTATTCAACATGTCCGCCATTCATCTGGTCGGTACAACAACACAGTAACTAACGTAACGTTGCGTCAACTACGTAACTACATCATCACGTCCATTCCAACGTAAGCACGTATATGTACGTGACAGGATATTACATCTCCCTTTTTTTGAAATAAAATAAATGTCCTTCTACAACACATACTAATCAGAACTAACCTATTACAGGTAGTCCCCGACTTACGAGCGCTCTGACCTACGAGCGTCCAGACTTACGAGCTGGCGAACGAGAAGTAAATTTGTAAAAAATACAGCACTTTTTTGTGTTTTTAGATGAAAGTGTGTTAGCTAACCGTTTGGAAACACGTTTCCGACCATGTTTATGAACTAATATGAACGTTTTTGATGAAAAACGAGTGTTCGTAGTAGCGCTAGCATAAATGTTCCAACTTACGAGCGAAAATCCGGACTTACGAGAACATGTGCTTCGTGTTCCAACTTACGAATTTTCGTGTTACGAGCAACTCGCAGGAACGGAACTCGCTCGTAAGTCGGGGACTACCTGAAGATCTATAACCAATACAAAATCTCTACACATGACATTTAACACAACACCTGCTGTAAATGCAAAATTTTTGAATATACATTTTACAAGCATTTTTTTTTTTCACAATTCTTGAACATACATTTCACAAGCATTTTATTTTTTTTTTTTTTTTACAAATCCAAAACGTTTCTGGGTCTCACCACTCGACCTGATCGAGTTTGTATCAGAGGTGCGGACTCTGAACTTTCTTCACTGTCCATGCTTGTTTGCTGTGTAACGCCAAATTTACACTACCGGTACATGCGCTCCGCCCCGCTCCGGTCCGACCTCCGCAGCAAATACGCACCCATTATAATCAATGACAGAGTTTACACTGGCTCCGCACGGCGGCGGCGAGCTGCGGCGAGCGGACGGCAGTCCGTCAAAATTAGAAATTTTTCTATTTCTGCCGGACGCCGGAGCTGTGCCGGAGTCAACTTTTGAAGATTACGTCGCACCAACAGGAAAAGGAACGAGCACAACTTCCGTATTTACAAAATAAAATCACCACGGGCGGACTAATCCTAGCTCTATACGGATTTATTTGTACAAAAATGCTGTCAAACTATCATTTATGACTACGCCTACAAACGCAATACAATAAATAAATAAATAAAGTATTTTATTCTGAAATGTAATACATCACTTCCTGTTGCTCAAACCATGTCCTGTCGCTCATTTACGAGAGAAGATCAAGGCAGCAGTCTCTACTGTTGTTCTCCTTCTTCCACCGAATGAATTGTTTTGTTCTGACTTACTTATTTATCACTTGATTTATCGCGCGATCTCGCAATTCCCGCGCATGCGTCTCGGAGCGGCGCATCCAGGCGGACCTGAGCGGAGCGGAGGAAGTGGAAATTGGACTCGCTCAGCTGCGACCTGCGGAGCGGGGCGGAGCCGGACCGCATGTAGTGTAATTTTGGCGTAATGCCTGGTGGTTCTCCTCTGGACAAAACTCAGCTGTTCACCTCCACCTCACGGACAAGGGTCACTCATTTGATGACCAGTGTAGTGGACCTACCCAGGGTCAAACTAAGGTTTTTGAACTGTTCCAGAGATGACCTTTACTGACCTCTCAGTAAAGCAAGACATTTACTACAAGATCATTCATTTAGCTGTAATCTGATAAATATAGTCACCAAAAGAGACTATTTCTATCTTTGATTTTAGGCTGATGTGATCAAAAGAATAACTTTTGTCATTTTCATGATGTGTGCTTTTAAGCTGTGTTATTCTGTAAGAGTATTACTGTGTTCACTGCTGTGTTAAAGGTGAAGTCTCGGGTCACAGAGACCGGACGGTTTTGTTTAGAAAGTCAGAAGACAGTAATCCGTTGTTTTTCATGAAAGGGCTCCAGCTTGCTGTGTCTTTTCCTAAACAAATCTCTCTCTGCTGCTGGCTGTAACCTTGGGTCTGATAAGGCAAGTGAACTCCTCTCTAAGTCTCTTTTTAAGTTCTAACTGGGCGGAAACGCTTCAGAGTTTGCTGGGAGCTTCGAAAGAGATGTGAACCTTCCCAAAGGGCTGTGGTACGCTTGGTCAAGAGCTAACGACCTTCGTCATCCAGCTGGGACTGATAACTTGCTGTTATGAGTCCACTTCGAATGAGCGTAAGCTCAAACTTTGTTATTCCTTCCTGGAATAATTTATCTTGAGCCAAAAACCACGATTGCCACGACTTCTGCCGACGAAAGCGAGTATCACCGACACCGACAAGGTAAACACGTCTGGAGTCCAGCTTGGACTTGCGGGACCGACGACTCGTCAGTCCAAAGCTGACCACAGCTCTTTGCCAGAACCAAGGCGGACGTCTTAAGGTAAAGGAGCAGCTGTTTGCTTGCTGGAGGTGTGATGATATCTTAGCTGGACGCGTACGGAAGAGTGTCATCTGGTTTCATAAATGCAAGATAAACTTCCTCTCTTAACCTCCCAATTCTTCTTAAATCTTTCCTCCTCTCCTTTCCCTAAATTCTAAGCTGGAAACTATTTTAAGCTGAAGAGCCCACAGACTAAATATGTTAACATCCAATATTGAAGTCTGTTGTGTTAAATTTAAGTGTGCTGACGTATTAATTTGAAAGAAAGTGAAATCATGTCAATCAAGTGTAATGGTGTTAATTTAGTTGATTCATTTTAAATAAATGATAGTGTCTCTTTGACATATCAAGCTAAGTTAACGTGTCCATTGTCACTCTATAGCTCTGTTTATTTATCCATCATAGAGATCACAGATATATTGGGTAAACTGAAAAAGAAAAGAATCCGTGAAATTACTATTCAATCTGAATAAGTAAATTAATTAAGGTAAAGAGGTCAGCTTAATACTGACCCCTGTTAAAATCCTTTAGTTACATCTGGGTGGCACTATATGTGTTTAAAGACACAATATACTATCTCCCTCATGTTTCCTTCACCAGGATGTGCAAATTTTGGACCGAGAGCACAGATGGTTAGAAAGGGGTGTGAAGGAAGTTGTTTATGTTAAGAGAGAAAAACCATCTCTTAACAGAGGAGGAGGTCTGAGATTTCAACTTTCCAAGACTTACAACTCAGTTTTGGGACTGATTCCGAAACGTTTTACACCGGATGGGAGCAGAGGTGTCTTGTCTGTAAATTAGACTAACAAACTTCTTTGAGAAGCCTCTGTTGTTGTTTGGGAGGTGTTTTTTGTCAATTTACATACAGTGTTGTGTCTTCTGTCAGAGACCTCAAGGGAACCCCCTACTGTTAAGGTGTGATCTGTCAATTTACATGTATGTGTTACCTCAGCTTGCAATTTACATATGATGGTGCGTGGTTCTGTTATAACTCCAAACTTCTCACAGTTTGTTCATGGAATTGAAAAAGCCTCCTGGATAGGAGTCGAAACGTTTTCTGCAACAAATAAAGTCCAGTTGATCTATTGAACGCCTTTTTGAACTATAGACCTCCAACAGTCACTGATAATTAAGACAAATGGGTCGGTCTGAACCCTTCACGCTGTTTCTAAAACATCCTGATTGATAAAAGTACCAGAGGTACGAGGCGCTTGATGCAGTCCAACATTTTCAAGCTCTAACCTGAGGCTGCAGCTGGAAAACCTTCTGCTAGACACAACTTGTCCGACTCTTTCAGCTCCTTCTCCGCCCGAGGCGACGCTTTCACCACAGAATGCGGTTCATCTGCAGACGGAGCAGACGCCGGGCCTCGAAACAAGCACGATTTTCTCCAGCAGCGACACAATTCACCTCCATGTGACGACAGCAGCTGTGTGCTGCAGGTACAAGGCTTCTGTCAGGCCTAGCAGGGGATTTAAATGTTGTGAGAAATGAGCACCCTGTGTCCTCCCTGACCCACTCCGTGCACCGAGGACCACAGGAGGAAGATTTCCGGTCTGAACTGACGGATCGGACCCCAGGTGAGCATGAAGAGGTTTTTCCGGGCCCACAGGGATGAGGACTACAGCCAGATCCAGTACCTGACTGCCAAATGCACCCGCCTGGCCCACGACAAGGGTAAGACGTGAAGGTAGAGGCTGATTCGTGGTTCGCTCTGAGGTTTGTTGCTGTGTTCTTCATACAGTTTATTAGAAATATGAGAAATAACTTCCTCCATGAAGGTCAGGTGAAGAAATGAGAACAAAATGTCAATTAATCGTTCAGCTCCTTCAGTTTTATATTCTGGCACAGGGCTTAATTTTAACTTTAATTTAATTTAAAACTCTTATTTTGACAGGGTGTGTCCCAGTCACTGTTTGTTTGGATTTGGTAACTCTCAGGCTCACTAATAATAAAGTTATTAAAAATTTGACTGCCTTGAATGAATAAAACCTAAATTGGATATATAATCTGAAAATAGTTACATAAACACTCATTTAAAACATAACAGCCACTTGCGAGCATCTTAATGTCACGTCAGAGCTGCCTCTTCAAGTAAGCAGTTCCACTCCTGTGAAATAAATCTCTGCCCCTAAAAGTTCAGTCATGGGCAATTTAATTAAAAGCACAAAAAAATATAATCAAACAGCACAACTAAATTGCAAATCAGTTTTACAGTTGAAATGGGTCATTATAAAATTTTGATACTTTATAAAAATATATGAGAAATGTTTGAAGCGTACGTTACGTAGATCATGTACCAAAACAACCGCGCCAATTTGTCAAAAATAACAGCGATCAAAATGACGAGAAGACAGTCCTATTTACTTTTTTTTTTTTTAAAGTCTTCTCAATGTAAAACTAAACAACCAAGCATTGAAGCACGTGAAGGCAGTAACAATGGAGATAGTACTGGAGCAGGTGTGTGAATGCTTGAGAGAAGCGGAGCGTGCTCTATTCACACAGGGAGAGCTGTTGGTCAGGCTACTTCTTGTTGCTCTCTAAAATAGTCAGAGTCAGTCAGAGTACTTTTTATTAACATTGCACAAGTTTTCACCAGTACAGCGTGAATATGTACGCACAGTCATCCGGAAGGGGGCGAGTGTGTGAAGCTGCTGCTACAGACCACATGAGACATCATATCACATTATGTTCTTCAGCGCGGCCTCTCCCATCCGTATCGGGATGAAGGTCAAAGGTGTGAAAACAAGGAAAGAACCATGAGGGTCACAGCGTTGGTATTAAAAAAGATGTATCACATTTTGTCTTTCAAGACACCATATGAGACAGAAAAAACTATACCAGAAGCACATTTAAGACAATCACATGTTGCATTTTGAGACTGAGGCAGTGAGACTTCTGTCCATGAGACATTCCAGATAGCAAACAGTTCTGAGGTGAAACCAGCCGGCCTCCGATAACGCTCATAGAAAAGTTCTCCGGGGGGGGGGGGTGTAGCGATAGTGCAGCTGTTGCCTCAGAAAACACGTCTCAGGAGAAATTTGACATCCAGCCTTTTTCCAAGGCTGTTTAGGGTAAAGTCAGATAAGGATTACAAATATTTTTCACTTCAGGCAGACAGTATAATTCCTTCAGCCTTGAGTCTTGCTGGGCAACTCTGATATGGTCCAATTCTGGACTTTTTCCTCTGATCCAGCTGTGGCCCTTAGATGTTGACCACCAGCGTCCAGAGTCCCAATCCGAGCGGATGATCTGCGATCCTCAGAGATCGTGTTTACCTTCCGGATTAGCTCTTAAACAACTGATTTCCGAGGTCACGGCGTAGATCAGACCGGGTGCTCCAACATTAGGTCCTGCTGAAACTCTCCCTCATTTGCCAATAGACCAGTGCTCCACAAAACGCGAAAAAAGCAAAGCGCCGCCATCGTAATCCAATTTAATCCAGATTCTTCACATTCCCTCAGAGCACACAGAGAGAGAGACGTCACCATTCCATCGAATCCATGGTGTATCCTCTCGTTTCATCTGCGGGGATGGGCCGGCTCCCCCTGTGCCTTGCCTTTTGTTGAAATCTATTCATAAATAGTTATGGAATCAAGCGATTACAAATGTAGGTAAATGTAGACGTTTTAACAACCCGTGAAAATGTACCAGAATGCAGAAAACGGCTTCTCCTGTATTATACATTTTCAGGGAGAGGACCCCCAGACCCCTCACTTCCCTGGCTATTTGGATTCCAGTATCGTTTGTCTTACAAATTAAACACTGTTCTTGCACATTTAAACATTTTGACATGATGAAAGTCAGAATATTTATACCTAACAGGAACCACTTCAGCAATTTTCTCTTATTTCTGAGCATTTTTATCCTGCAGTAGAGTACTGTATTTATATTTTAAGCAGCATATTCTTTGTTCAGTCTACAACGAGCAAAGCTCATCATATATTTTAGGGGGGGAAAAGTAATTAAAGCAAAATTGTAATACTGTACGTGAATAAACACGGCGCAAAGTTTAAAATCAATTTAAAATCAAAATTAAATATATGTATACGTTTGTTTGCAAAAACGAACATAGTTGAATGATAAAACATATACTGTATATGTAGTGTAATATGATGCATAGTTACAAGATGATGTCAGTTCAGCTTTAAGTAACTCATGTTGCATTTGTAGGCTAGTAAATCACGCTGATATTTAAAAAGCAGTTTGTTGTTTAGTCCTTTCTTTTCTCATTTATGGCTCTGAAGAAAAAAATCTGAGGTTTTTTGAGCTATTTATAGTAGAATAAAAATAGGATTTTAAAAACAAAAACCCAAAACATTTGTGGCATATTTTTTTATTCTTAATCTTTTAAAGGACTTTTGTTAAACGTTTTCAAAACCAAAAGGGTCTTTTTAATTCCAAAAAAGTGAAGTCTGGTCTTCTGGATATTCAAAAGGTATTTTTAATTCATCATATGAAAAAACCGCAGTAGAAACGTAAAATAATCAAACGTGCTCAGCAAAGCCTTATCGCTCACATTTCAAGAATTTAAAAAATCTGATTGTTTTCGCACATTTTCTTTGAGGCTTACTTTTCAGTCTGTTTCTGACTGCCTCAGGCACAGCTGTGTTGTTACCATGGAGACCATTATGAGCCACTGGCAGCATTTCTTTCTATCTCTTTACACTTCTTAGACAGGTCATGATGTGTCAATAGTGTTTTTAACTTAGCTTATTAGATGCAAAGCTAATTTGTGATTTTCTTAAAAAATGCTCTTTTGAAGATTAAAAAATGGTTTATTCAGGACTTCAGTCTTTACCTGTTCCACCTGACTGTAGTGTGGTCTCTTTATTTTCCTACAGCAGTGTTGGAACGAGAGTTTCTGGTGTCCAGAGAGAAGGAGAGGAGGATGCACAATGACCTGGAAGCCGTGACGTCTCGACTCCTCCAGCAGGAACATCTGAACCTGGAGTTGAGGTTCAACCAGGACCAGCTGATCCGCAGGATCCACCAGCAGCAGGTGGACTCAGTGATCCTGAAACAAAGGCAGAAGCTTAGTTTACATGTCCTCCAGAAGCAATTTGAGATAAGTTGGCCTGTCCAAGTCCAACGGGGAGACCAAATTCAGATAAACAACAGTTGTTTGGGCAGGCAGACTTTGTTTTCTGTCTGACTTCAAGTTCTACTCAATGGTGAATCCAAACAGCCAGATTAGTGGACATTCTGCCTGGTCCGTGCTCAATTAGCTTTCTCCAAGGTCGAATCCTTCAAGCCGGCGAGTTCCAGGAGCCGCAAGTGGTCTACGATTCTCAGAAATCGTGTCCAGTTTGCGGTTGAGCCCGTTAAGCACATGAGTCTGAGCGCTCGAGAAACAAATGTGTCCTTCACATAAGGTTGGCAGCTTTACCATGGCCGAAACGGCTGCCGACACCTTCCTAATTTGTCGATATCCAAGGTAGCCGCCGATTCCAAAAAGCAGAAACGCTCTTATCATAAATCCAATAGACCCCTTTCACGGATTGCGCAATACCGGAAGCACCGCCATGTTGGAGACACTCGCGCTGTAAACACACAGTAGTTGAAGTCGGAGCTCCGGTTTTATTTCTGATTTGACCTTGTTCTCTGTAAAACAAACCTCTGTGAAGAAGACGGAAGCTGCAAGAGAGTATGTGGACCAGCTTCAGCCTGCAGCAAAGGAACGTTATTTGGATAAAATACAGATAATTGGCAGCTAATGACCAGCCATGACTCCGTAAAACTTATTAAGTTTGCGGACGACACCACCCTCATCGGGCTCATCTCGGATGATGATGAGTCTGCGTACAGGAGAGAGGTGGGCCGGCTGGTGACCTGGTGCAGCAACAACAACCTGGAGCTCAACGCCCAGAAGACAGTGGAGATGATTGTGGACTTCAGGAAAGACAGAGCCCCTCTGCCCCCCATCACCTTTAACAACACCCCCATCATCATTGGGGACTGCTACCGGTTCCTCGGCACCACCATCACCCAGGACCTCAAGTGGGAGCCAACCATCAGCTCCCTCATCAAAAAGGCTCAGCAGAGGATGTACTTCCTGCGACAGCTGAGGAAGGCCAAGCTGCCGGCCAAGCTGATGGTGCAGTTCTACACGGCCATCATCGAGTCCATTCTCAGCGCGTCCATCACAGTGTGGTACGCAGGGGCCACTGTCAGGGACAGACACAGACTGCAGCGCATTGTGCGCTCTGCTGAGAAGGTAATCGGCTGTAGTCTCCCATCTCTCCATGACCTGTACGTCTCCAGGACTGTGAGGCGAGCAGGTCGGATCACAGCTGACCCTTCTCACCCTGCATACAGTCTGTTCGAACCACTCCCCTCAGGCAGGAGGCTTCGGTCAATTGGGACCAGAACCTCCCGCCATAAAAACAGTTTCTTCCCCTCTGCTGTCAGACTCTTGAACACTCATAACCATGCTACCTCATAACTTGCCTTGGTCGCTGTATTTTGTATTTGTTCTTTGTATTTTGATTGGGAATCACTGTATCACTGTATTTTGATTGCACCACTCTAATTGCGCTGTTTCTTAGTAGTTTTTGTTCACTGAATATTGTATTGATTGTATTGATGTTTTATGGTTTATGTTTTTTGTGTCTTATGTTTTTATATTTTATGCACCGTTATGCCGAAGCAAATTCCTAGTCTGTGAATCCTGTTCATTGACAATGGCGATAATAAACTGAATCTGAATCTAAGACCCATACCAGCTGTCCAACATGTCAGAAGATGAGAAGACCTTACCAGCTGTGACCTACGCAGACATGTGAATTATTTGGTGTTTGGTGATTTATATTTAATTTGTGTGTGTACATATAAATATATTTTGGGTGTGTTTTTAAACACACACTAGCTATGTGTATGTGACTCATCACATCAGTCTGAGGATTGAAGCAAATTTTGTCAAAATGATCTTAGATCCCTGTTTTTTAAGCTACATTTGATCCCTGGATCAACCAGATCTGAGCGGTTCCAGAGAGCAATGCCTTGATTTTCCTTATTAATCCAGACTAAATGTGTAAATGTGTGTTTCAGTTCATCTTATAGAAGCTCTGTGCAGAACTACCTCAATACATATTTTTTAAATAAACATGTGAAGTACAATGATGGCTGACAAGTGTTATTCAAAATTTTCAACTCTTGTACAGTGTTTCAACACAAATTATATAAATAACAGCTACTCTATGAATCTAATTACAGTAAGAACTTTGAGGTGCATTCTGCAGACATTTATCTTTTAAGATAATAGTACGAATGGTTGTCTTTATATAGACCTTTTTTACCTTATAACTACTTTGAGTTTGGCAGAATATTTTCTAGTCAATACAAAAAGTGCACAAACAAAATGGTTAATGATACATAATGTCATTTATTCTGTTTAAAAGAGGTTTTCTAAATCGACGTGAGCTATACAGTATCAGCACCACTATGTGAAACATATGTTGTAATATGTAAGTTGTCTTGTTTGCTCACGTCAGTGTGATATCCATTACAGAAAAAGCATAATCAAAATTACATTCATCAAATCAATACATAAACAGTAATGATATAGTAATTCATGCTCAAATCAAAAAAGGCGTTCAATACAGGATCAACTGGACTTTATTTGTTACTAATAAAGTCCAGTTGATCCTGTATTGAACGCCTTTTTTGATTTGAGCATGAATTACTATATCATTACTGTTTACGTATTGAACGCCTTTTTTGATTTTATCATGTCCTGGACGACTGAGAATCTTCACCAGCATCATGCTCAAATAAAGAGTGCAGTGAATGAAAAATCATGTCTGCCCCATATTTGCAAAAACAACTTCAAAGTAAAGGTGGAACAATGTAGGGTTGTGTAGGTAGAAGAGGGCCATTCAAGATTGTGTATTTTTGTCTAACACAGCCTATGACACGTTCAACATGGATTCTAACATGTGCTATTTGCCATGTTTTTTTTAGTTCTTTTTTGTCGTCGGTTGAAACGTTCTGCTGCCAGATGTCATCCCACCATCAGCACCAACTGCACTCTGCAGCACACGTCTTCAGTGAAGGCACCCAGTCTGGATCATCCTTGCTGTACAATGGAGCACGTTTGCCTAAGAAAAGAAAAAACATAATAAAATAAAAATTACTTAAATGAAGTTGTAAATAATTGGTGTGTTAATATGCATATGAATTTCAAAACAGGATTTACAACATAGCACCGGATTGTCAGTTGTCAAACAACACAAGAACAGTTAATTTAGGTTATTGTATGTGCTTCTTACATATTTAGTGTTTGTATGTATTTTTTGCTTTTCAACTTGAGAGCTAGGTGTGTAGTTTCTCATGACAGTGCTATTGTCATGAGTGTCATGTCACTGTCATGACATGTCATGACAGTGCTCTTGTCATGAGTGTCATGTCACTGTATTGAAAGCTTTGTTAAGCTTTCAGTTGTTGAGTTGTTTATGCTATTTGTAAAAAACAAATACTGTAACTCAACAAAAATTTTTTAACGTTCCATGTACATTTTATGCAGCACAGTTAAAGGATTGTAATAATAACAATCATTTTATTTAAAAGCGCCTTTCGGGACACCCAAGGACACTTAACAAACCAATTCAGTTCAAACATTATCAGTGACAAATTGAAATATAAAATACATAAGGATTATATAATATAAAATAATTTAGTAAAGTTAATGATAAGCTAGTCTAAAGAGATGTGTTTTTGTTATACCCCTGAAAAGGGGAAATGTGAAACAAACACAGACACAGTGTCACTTCTGTCACGTCCAGTGTTGTTAATGGGCGAGCAGGAGCAACACATTTCACCTGTGTTAGTTTAGACATAACTAATCGAAACACGATCAGGAAGTAAAACTCTCAAGACATAAACTTTGAAATTGTATCACTCTCTAAAGTCTGTATCACTCTCTAAAGTCTATAAACAATCATATTCAGAAAAGTAACATTTAAAGAAAATATATTTAAGATGTATTCTGCTACTGCATCATTCTGTGACCTTTGAACTGCAAGACCAGAAAAATTGGTCACAGATATTTAGAGCAACAATCACAATGCATCTTATTCCCATGAATTTCTCTTCAACTGAAGAATGGATTATGGTGTGTTTGATCCCTTTACATTTCCCAAATAATACCATGAACTACATACAAATACAAAATAATACGAAACAATAGTATTTTACTTAATGTTTTTTTTGTTTTTGTTTTTTTAACAATTTTATAACCACTACATTTTCAGGGCTGTCTTGAACAGAGAAAGGGAGGTGGTGTTTCAAAGGTCTGTCCTCGTGCTCAATAAACTTATGATTTGTGTAATGCCCTAATTCACTATACAGTACTGTAATCTACTGTAAGAAATATATTACCTGACACAAAGTGCAGAGCAAATTCGGATGTTGCTCAGTTTTTTTCAATCCAAGTTCTGGTTTAGGCTGGCAGCCACAGACGTCAACGTTCCTCTGATAACTGCTGAGTTACTTCACCTTAATTTGTGATCACGAGTGGTAATCTGTAAAACAGAAGGTTTTTCTCTCCATCTGACCGATTGTGGCAGCCATGTGTAACAGTGTTTAGATTGTAGAATTCCACTTGTTTCAATATGTATCAGTGCAATGGGAAATAGCGCCCCTCCTCTCTGTGTGGCTGGTTATATGCTGCTGGCTCCGGTACTCAGTGCCAGTCTGTGAAAGCTGCACAAGAGGTGAGTTGCATTCTTCAGCACACAGCATAGAAAAGGGTTAGCAACAGCTAAAACATAATTCTTATCAACTCAGATAAATTGTGTACAATGAATATTTATTAGATATGTGCCTGGCACCAATTCTTGTACTTTTAAGTTTGTTAATATTAGACAACACTTCATGTGCTGAGTAAAAGAATAAGCTAACACAATGCTCTGTTGTAGTGTGCTGAATGAAGCTGAACTGCACTGATTCGAACCCTGATGTGTTCTCATTCAGGTACCTCATTGATTATTGTATTTTCATTGTATGTGCTGTAAAATATGATTTGTTTACTGTAAGGCCAGTCTGTGAAAGCTGCACAAGAGTGTGCTGAATGAAGCTGAACTGCACTGATTCGAACCCTGATGTGTTCTCATTCAGGAAATAAACTGACTGATCACGCAGAAGCCCCTTGTCTTCCTTAAAAACTACACAACGCAGAGTCAAGGGGTTACTTGAGCTGGCTTGGTACAGTGGAGTGAAGCAGAACCCGGTTACATTGATGCCGTGACCCGAGCTTCTACAATCCTGTATCTGCAGCGGTGCCGTCTATTTCCTGGAGTCAGCACATGGACTGGGGGAAACCCCACGGACTTTCCCTTCTTCCCACAGGTTGCTGTTTTCTACTGGAACACTGAGGTGGGATTCTGTATCTGGTTTTAAATATATATTTAAAAAAAAAAAAGAAGGAAAAATAAGACCTGAGCAGATCTGAAACATGACAGACTTTTCTGGTTTTGGGAGAGGGAGGGGGACAGTTAGTTTTACCCCACTGCAGTCATTTGGCAGGGGTAGAGCAGGTTTGCTGACAGCCCCAGTCTCATCCACACCTAGTCCTGTCTTTTCTGAGTTAATTAAACAAACTGCTGATGGTGACTGTGGTGATTCTCATCATTCTAAATCAGACACCAAACCTACTACAGAGAGCATGTATGCAGAGATAGCAACACAAATTGGGGTTTCTATTGGAGAAAGCATTGCATCTTGTATTGAGTCTCGTTTGGGCTGT
The DNA here is from genome assembly GCA_038048925.1 of Garcialebias charrua. Taxonomy (NCBI): domain Eukaryota; kingdom Metazoa; phylum Chordata; class Actinopteri; order Cyprinodontiformes; family Rivulidae; genus Garcialebias; species Garcialebias charrua. The sequence goes on along the minus strand of JBBPBX010017186.1, from coordinate 28,298 downwards.
GGACTGGGTAACAGTGTCCTTGGGTCTGTCAGTAATGTGCTCTCAGAACCTTCACTTTTGAATGTGATTGTGAAAAATGATGTCAAAGAACCTGTGTGTTTTAGAGGGGATGGTTGTGACACATGCAGTGTTCAGGAATGGGAGGAAATGATCATGACATATTTGAAGAAAAGAGGGGTACAGGTAGCTGAACAATCTGATGAAGTGCTTAGTAAACTGGCAGGGAGGGCAAGAGAGATAGTCAGGGTGGGCATACGTAGTAAGCCATCCTTGTGTCTTCAGGTAGGCCCAGAGCCTATTTTTGAGATCCTAAAACAGCACTTTAGTGACACTGCCTGTTCAAGCATGCCTCTGGCTGATTTTTATGCAACATTACCTACCTTTGGTGAGAAACCTTTTGACTACTGGCTCCGGCTAAACAGAGCCATGGAGCTGACAGAGGACTGTCTCAAACGACAGAATAAGTCCTTCGCATACCTCACAAACGAATTGACTGCAATGTTCATTCGTCACTGTCCAGACTCAGAATTGTCTCTAATTTTCAAATGCAAGCCGTTGCAGCAATGGACACCTGCTGATGTACATGAAAAGTTGCTGGAGCATAGCAAAGATCAGAAGTGTGGCCCTCAGCTGAGTGCATCCAGTGCTTTAAGTTTTCAGCGACAGGAGGTGAGTCCTCATGTACCACAGGTGACATGCAGCAAGAAAGGTACCACACCATCGCCAACCTCTACCTCAGTACCATCTACTGGACTTAATGCACCAGCGCCTGCTGATCGTCTTGAGCATGTGATAGCCCTGTTGGAGAAAGTTCTGGAGGGTCAGCCTCGACAAGCAAAACCACCTGCTGAAGATGATGTCCGAGCTCATCGAAACCAAACACAAAAAATCATGCCCTGTGTAATTTGTGGTGACACTGGACACTCTACCTATTACCACTGTAGAGCCAATCAGCTGTGCTTCATTTGCTATGCTGCTGATCACACTCGAGCTCGGTGCCCCAGGGCCGTATCTAACAAAGCAAGGCGGCCTGAATCAGCTGCCCAGCAGCTGGGAAACTAGCTGGCCTACATGTGGAAGGGGCAAGTGTTAGGCCTGAAATTGTACCCCAAGAGACTGATTTTGATGATTTGGAGTCTGTGTACCAAGCTGTCTGTAAAGAACGACAGCTTGGCCATCAACCAGTACTTCAGAACACCCAAAGACTAAAACAACATGATGAACTGTTCTATGAAAATGTGACCCTTGGTGGCAAAGTGTCTGTTAAAGCAATGCTCGATAGCGGCTCAATGGCCTGCACCCTCAGTGCCGATCTGTTGCCACACCTTTTAGATCATGCAGTGTTGCAGACCCCAACCTTGCAACACACAGATGTTGTACTTATTGGTTGTGGTGGTTCAAGGACAATTCCATCCGGTGTCTGTGACATTACTGTGGAAATGTATGGCTGCAGAGTTGTCGTGCCTATGCTGGTGGTCGCAGGACAAAGTCAGGACCTCATCATAGGCAGCAACCTTATGAGGCATTTGGTCAACCACTTGAAGACAAAAGATGATCTAGGGGTGGAAGGCGAAAAGATCTTAAATGCAAAAGACCTGTCTGAGCATAATGTGCTGAGTTTGATGTCAGAGGCGGTGGTTCCAGAGAGTGTCAGTGATAAGATTGGAACTATCAAGCTAAAGAGAGCCATAACCTTGGAACCAGTGACTGAACACCTGGTCTGGGGCAGGCTGCAGCTAAGAGATAATGAGGGAGTGGGCAGTGATGTAATGATAGAACCCACAACAGCAAGGTCAAAGCCAAGGTCAGTTATGGTTGGGAGAACTGTGGCGCCTCTTAAAAAAGATGGGTGGCTTCCTGTAAAAGTGTTAAACCCCTTTGACAAGCCAATGACTTTGAAACGAAACATGAAGCTGGCCGACGTGTTTATCTGTGCAGCAGTGGAGAGCTTCAACCCCACTAATTCCAGCCTGCAACAGAATATACAACTGCCAATCACTGACTCAGCACAGGGCAACTATGAGCAGAGTTTAGTCACTGAGGTTTCTACCTTGCCTGATCATCCATCTTCAGAGCGAGCAACAGGTGACAGTAGCTCTTTACATGCAGTGCTGCAAAATTTGGGTCTGTCTGACATTGATATTGACTCATGTGAAGTATCACAAGCTAGCACAGAGAAACTAGTTGACCTCATTGTCCGGTTTGAGTCCATTTTCTCAAGAGACAAACTAGATTGCGGCAAAGCTACAGGCTATGTCCATCGGATTCGAGTAGTAGATGACAAGCCGTTCCGGTTGCCATGCCGACGTGTGCCACCAACTCATTATGACAAATTAAGACAAGCTCTGAATGAGATGGAGGAACGGGAAATAATTCAGAAGTCTTCCAGTGATTTTGCATCACCTCTGGTCTTAGTTTGGAAGAAGTCTGGCGATTTAAGAATATGTAATGACTTTCGTTGGCTTAACGCTAGAACTGTCAAAGATGCCCATCCTCTTCCACATCCAGCCGATGCATTGGCTGCTTTAGGAGGAAATGGATTTTTCTCCACAATGGACCTGACTTCAGGCTACTATAATGTGGAGGTGCATGACCAGGACCGCAAGTATACAGCATTCACATCACCGTTCGGGTTATACGAATACAATCGTATGCCACAGGGACTGTGCAACAGTCCAGCGACCTTTATGAGGATGATGTTGGGCATTTTTGGAGATCAGAACTTCCTCAGTGTGCTGTGTTACCTTGACGACGTCCTGGTGTTTGCCCCCACTGAAGAAGTGGCACTACAGCGTTTGCATATGGTGTTCCAGAGATTACAGGCTCACAATCTCAAGTTGGCTCCAAAGAAGTGTCACTTCTTGAGACAGTCTGTGAAATTCCTTGGACACATTGTTAATGCTGATGGAATAAGGTCAGACCCTGACAAAATAGCATCCATTACGTCTCTCAAGGAAGCAAACCTCATGGAAGATGGTTCTAAGGTCCCATCCCAACAGAGGGTTCGCTCGTTCCTGGGAATGGTCATGTATTACCAACAATTTATTGAGAACTGTTCATCCATTGCAAAACCTCTGTTCCGGCTGACATCTGGGGAGAAAGGCCCACGTGGTCCAGGGAGAAGGCGCAAGCAGGCGCGTGCAAAACTGTGTGAGGAGGATTGGACGGATGACTGCAGGACAGCATTCTTCAAGTTGAAGCAGGCTCTGTTGGATCGAGTGCTCCTGGCCCATCCAAACTTCGAGGAGCCATTTCTTCTATCTGTTGATGCCTCCAGCAGTGGCCTGGGTGCAGTGTTGTCGCAAGTTCAGGCTGGGGCTTCGACATCAAGACCAATCGCTTTTGCCAGTAAGACACTCAGTCACGCACAGTCCAAATATCCAGCACACAGGTTGGAGTTCTTTGCCTTGAAGTGGGCAGTGTGCGATAAGTTTCATCATTGGCTGAGGGGTCATCAGTTTACAGTATGGACCGATAATAACCCTCTGACTTACATACTGTCTAAGCCTAGACTAGATGCATGTGAGCAAAGGTGGATTGCAAAACTGGCACCTTTTCAGTTTGATATAAAATACATCCCTGGTCCTAAAAATGTAGTTGCTGATGCACTAAGCAGGGTACCCTTTGTGCAACCCACTGCCTCCCATCGTCTAATAAGAGTGCCATACACTGATCTGCTAGCTGAGGCAGAGGCAGTTGCAACAGGTGGGGTACAGGAGGCCTTCAGATGGACAGTTCACTCATCTGAGGAGATCCCAGGCAACGACCAGCCTATTGTTTCTCAGTGCACAGTTGTTGTGCAGGCCGGGGGGCTGACATCGTCTGAGGTGGGAGCTGTCTTGCAGGTTCATACAGAACATGAGTCCAAGGTGTGGCCACATGCTCTCCTTTTGCCTCAGTTCTCTCAGACTTTGCTCACACCGAGCCAATCTGACTCTGAAATTTTGTCGCATGACGAGCTAGAGAGGCAGCAGCGGCGGGATGATACATTGAGTAGGGCAATCTTTTATGTAGAAAGGGGGCGGAGACCATCAAGGAGAGAACGTGCCAAAGAAACGATTGAGACAAATAGACTTCTGAAGGCATGGAACAAGTTGACTGTAAAAAATGGTGTGTTGTATCGAGTTTCCAAAAATCCTGTAACAAAGACAAAAACCCACCTGTATGTAGTTCCGCCTCCTCTGCGTCCTGCTGTACTGAGAGGAATCCATGATGAAGCAGGTCACCAAGGCCAACAAAGAACTCTTTATCTGGCCAGGCAACGATTTCACTGGTCAGGCATGGCTAAACATGTGGCAGAGTATGTGAGGTGCTGCAAGCGATGCGTTGTTAGCAAGTCACCTGAACCAGAGGCTAGAGCACCTTTAGAGAACATCAAGACATCAGAGCCCTTGGAACTGGTTTGCATAGACTTTTGGTCGGCTGAAGACGCTGCAAACAAATCTGTGGATGTGCTTGTGGTCACAGACCATTTTACAAAGATGGCACATGCTTTTTTATGCCCGAACCAGTCTGCCAAGGCAGTGGCGCACCAACTGTGGCATAACTATTTCTGTGTCTACGGCTTTCCAATACGCTTACACTCTGACCAGGGGGCAAATTTCGAGAGTGCACTCATTGCGGAACTATTGAGTGTTGCCGGTGTCCAGAAGTCTCACACGACTCCATATCACCCAATGGGCAATGGTTCTTGTGAAAGGATGAACCGCACCTTGGGTAATATGATTCGTGCCTTGCCGCCGAAGGCTAAGCAAAGATGGCCGGATGCATTGAAATCTCTCACCTTTGCATATAACTGCACTGTTCACGAGACAACTGGCTTTGCTCCATTTCTGTTGATGTTTGGCAGGGTGCCAAGGCTTCCGATTGATATAATCTTTGGCTCTGTCATTGACCATCACGAAGTCACAGATTATGACCGCTATGTCCAGACACTAAGGAAAGACCTCAAGGAGGCAATGGACGTTGCACAAAGAACAGCAAGCAAACAATTGCAGCGCCACACAGATCTCTACAACCGGAAGGTCCGGGGATCCCCAGTGGAAATTGGAGACCGTGTTCTGTTAGCCAACAAAAAGGGACGTGGCAAGAGAAAACTCGCAGATCGATGGGAGAATGTTGTCTACACAGTTATGGACAAGAATGACACAAGTCACACCTTCAAGCTGCAGAATGCTTCCACGGGCCAGGTGAAGATTGTGCATCGCAACCTATTAATGCCAGTGAACTTCCTCCCTCTCGAGGATGCCTTACTACAGGAAGAAGTGGATGTGTCTTCTGAATCTGGATCACTGATGACAGATGGCCATGGGGAGACTGTGTGTGAAATGTCTGTGACATCTGTTGACTACAGGACAAGAGCATGGGTGTCTGACTTGCCATCTGAAGTGTCCAGTGAGCATTTGATGACTGAGGATATTGAACCAGAAGGCACTATTGTGGAACATCGACAGGCCTCTGGCTGTGCTCCTGATCTTGACACTGATGTACAAAAGAATTCAACCAGTAATGAGCAACAATCCGACCTGGCCATGTCCACGGATCCAGCTACATGCTCCTCTGCTTTGGAAGCAGCGAACACTACTGAGCATGATCCAAACTGTTTGCCTCTGGTTAAGGTTCAGGTTCCATCTGAAAATGTTGTGCCCTCTGGAGATCGTACTGTTGTTGACAGGGCGGTGGGGAACCACAAAAGATCAAGGGTGGGAAGGTTACTTAAACCTGTTTCTAGACTGATTGAGATGATGCACCAGAAAACAGAAAAGGGTTGAGTTTTGTTGGTGTGACGAAAGAGTTTGTTTTATTGTACTGTACTTGTAATAGAATTTGATGTTTCAGAACAAACAAGGTGCTATTGTTTTTTTATTTATTTATTTGTCTGCACTAAGATGGCGTATGGTTACAATAAGTTAAAATATGTAATGGGCATATTTTTTTAATGCTTCCCGCATGTGTGATTAAGGAGTCTGGCTAACTCCTTCTTATACTGATTCCTTGGGAATAGTCATCTGACTGGATTTTCTTTGTAACTGTACTGTCTGGAAATTGCTGCGCAGATTTATCACATCTCAGTGGCTGTAGAGATGCCATTGGAAATTCTCTGGAATGTTCACATTTTTTTCTCTCACCTGGTTAGTTCTCTGCCGTGTATATATAGATTTTTTAGGGTGTGTTGTTTTTTTTGTTTTTGAGATTTGTTTACTTGGGGGTGCAAGTGGAATTCAGCAGGGGGGAATGTAACAGTGTTTAGATTGTAGAATTCCACTTGTTTCAATATGTATCAGTGCAATGGGAAATAGCGCCCCTCCTCTCTGTGTGGCTGGTTATATGCTGCTGGCTCCGGTACTCAGTGCCAGTCTGTGAAAGCTGCACAAGAGGTGAGTTGCATTCTTCAGCACACAGCATAGAAAAGGGTTAGCAACAGCTAAAACATAATTCTTATCAACTCAGATAAATTGTGTACAATGAATATTTATTAGATATGTGCCTGGCACCAATTCTTGTACTTTTAAGTTTGTTAATATTAGATAACACTTCATGTGCTGAGTAAAAGAATAAGCTAACACAATGCTCTGTTGTAGTGTGCTGAATGAAGCTGAACTGCACTGATTCGAACCCTGATGTGTTCTCATTCAGGTACCTCATTGATTATTGTATTTTCATTGTATGTGCTGTAAAATATGATTTGTTTACTGTAAGGCCAGTCTGTGAAAGCTGCACAAGAGTGTGCTGAATGAAGCTGAACTGCACTGATTCGAACCCTGATGTGTTCTCATTCAGGAAATAAACTGACTGATCACGCAGAAGCCCCTTGTCTTCCTTAAAAACTACACAACGCAGAGTCAAGGGGTTACTTGAGCTGGCTTGGTACAGTGGAGTGAAGCAGAACCCGGTTACACATGGACACGACAATAATTCACCATTTTTTGATTTCGTATGACAAGACGCGACGCACCACTACAATAGCTTTGAGGCTAACACAGCTATGTCGCCAAGATGGCTACTTCCGGTATATTTCCAGGGTTGATGACGAGCCGTGAAAGGGGTCTATAATGTACGCATCTTCTTCTACATCCGCCACGGACAGAACAGATAGGCACATCATCTTCCACTCGCTCCAGGGATCCATGACATTCCCAGCTGCGAGGGTCCGTTCAGGACATGAAGGCTCTCTAGCACCCTGTCATCTGGTAGAAATAATTTTATCAATTGCGTTGAGGGATCAACTGATCAAATCCATAATCATTTTCGATTTGGAAGATGTGTAAAGAGAGGCTCTGAGGAAGTTGACAGGACAAGAGAGCAAAAAAGGCAGGAGGGAGAGAGAGAGAGAGGGTGAGATTGACTGTCTTTGTTGAGAGTGAAAGCGAGAATGCATCAAATTAACTTTGTTGATTCTTATGAATATTAAAATACAAAATAAAATATTGAGATAATTTATGACTCTGTTATACAAACAGTCATAATTTTTTTAAATATAGCTAAAAATTGTGATTTAACTTTAGCTCACATTAGCGGTTTTAAGCTAAGCTAGTTTTTTTGGTGGATAAACTTTACATCTTATTACTGTTAGCATAAAACTAGCTTCTTTTTTTCTTAAACATTCACACTCGTGACTCTATTTTACGAACCTGACAATAAAAAAAAAATTAAATATTAACATGATCGTTTTATTACACTTTGTTATGATTTAGCTAATAGCACATGTTAGCATTTTTAAGTTAACATCCCAGGTTAATTGCTTCCCTGGATTAATGTAATTATTTATAAATTTTGTTTTACATATGTTTAAACAGACAAAGAACATTAATCTGTTGTTAAACTACATTTAATTTAATTTATTTATTTAGTGTTTTGTTTATTCTAAGAGGATGCTAGATAGCAAGTTAGCGGTGGGCTAATAAGGCTAACACAACTATAAATATCAGCAAATTGATAATAAATTATTTAGTTCTCTGAATTGTAAAAATAAAACCTATAAGCAAGTTGCCTTTTGTGTTTTTGTGTTAAAAAGAAGACGTTTAATCCTGTTTGGCTAAACAAAAATAAATAAATCTGAAAAGACTTTTTAGGTTACCGGATTTTCCGGACATATAAGTCGCACCTTTTTGCCTAATTTGCATGCCCTGCAACTTATAGAGAGGTGCGACTTGTTTATGGATTTTTCCCCATATTTTTAGACCAATTTCTGGCTCAGATATGACCGTTTTTCCATTTTGGCAAAAATGATGCAGTACCACCTTTGTCCGCTAGGGTACACCAACCGTTCCCACCTCATGTGTCCGACGAGAGCCTCCTCTGGTCGGATTCACTCTGTCCCACCCCGGCCTCCTGCTCTGGAGGTATGAACTAGCTACTTTGCTGTTAGCTCAATGTTTGTTAGCAAAATAGGTCAAGAACCACAGGACAGATTTTGTTCAAACTTACAGAACGTAATCACTAGATGGAGTACTAGATGGATATTTACAACTGATTAGCTTTACGAGATGTTTGAGATAAAATTCGATGTTTTATAGATGTAGCCTAAATGTGTCGCGGTTAGCTTTGTTGATTTTTCCTTGTACGTGTAGTGGACATGACCTTGTCCACTTTTAAGACACCTGTGTACTTTTGAACTGTCCAGTGATGACCTTTACTGACCTCTCAGTAAAGCAAGACATTTACTACAAAATCATTCATTTAGCTATAATCTGATAAATATAGTCACCAAAAGAGACTATTTCTATCTTTGATTTTATTCTAATGTGATCAAAAGAATAACTTTTGTCATTTTCATGATGTGTGCTTTTAAGCTGTGTTATTCTGTGAGAGTTAAACTGTGTTCACTGCTATGTTAAAGGTGAAATTGCGGGTCACAGAGACCCGACTGTTTTGTTTAGAAATAAGAAGACAGTTTAATCCGTTGTTTTTCATGAACAAGGCTCCAGCTGCTCTGTCTTTTCCTAAACAATTTCCCTCTGCTGCTGTAACCTTGGGTTCTGATAAGACAAGTGAACTCCTCTCTTTGTGCCTGCTCTTTAAGTTCAAACTGTGCGAGAACGCGCCAGAGAGTTGCTGGGAACTTCCAAAGAAATGTGAACTTTCCCAAGAGCTGGACACGTGTGGTCAAGAGCTAACGACCGGCGTCTTCAGCTAAGGACTGATAACAGGCTGTTATGAGTCTACTTCGAACAAGCCGAGCTCAAAACTTTGTTTATTCCTTCCTGGAATAAGTTTATCTTGAAGTCAGAGGCCTGAAGCTGACATATTCTCTGATGACCAACGCAAAAACCAGGAGACGTTGAAACGTAAACTAAAACCAGTTTTGGACGTGCTGGGACTAAAGAACTCTGTGCATCTGAAGGCTGGTGTCTTCCCTCTTACCGGGCGGTCGTCAAAAGGTAAAGGAGCTGTTTACAAAACGTACCTGGATTTTAGCAGAAGTCGGATGAAAAGTGTCACTCTGGTCTCATGCTCAGGATAATTTTCTTCTTAAACCTCTTATTCCTCCTACTCTTTCCCCTCTCTATCTAAGCTGGAAACTATATTTTTAAGCTAAAAGAGCCCTCAGACTAAATATGTGTAACATCCAATATTGAAGTCTGTTGTGTTAAATTTAAGTGTGCTGACGTATTTGAATTGAAAGAAAGTGAAATCATGTCAATCAAGTGTAATGGTGTTAATTTAGTTGATTTATTTTAAATAAATGATAGTGTCTCTTTGACATATCAAACTAAGTTAACGTCTTTGTCACTTAATGGCTCTGTTTATTTATCCATCATAAAGATCACAGAGATATTGGGTAAACTGAAAAAGAACAGAATCCGTGAATTTACTATTCAATCTGAATAAGTAGATTAATTAAGGATAAAGAGGTCAGTATTAATATTGACCTCCTCATAATTCTTACATCTGGTGGCTCGTACCGGTTCTGAAAGTTTATTGATTTCTGTGGTTTCTCATGAACTGTAACGTCATGTTTGCATAAGTGGATCCAAGTTTTAAACTCTGAGGATAATGATTTTGGCTGGAAGTGTTCAAAGCAGGCAGATTCTGCGTGTTTTTATCATTTGAAGCTGTGAGATTGTTATTGTTTCAACTCTGTTAGACGCTGTTGGAAGCATTCAGGTGAAGTTTTGTCAGCCGTGGTCTGTGGTGGTTCTGGTCGTTTCGGTCCAGTTCACGCAGACTCCTGTACAACGCTTTGTTTGACCGCCGAGTCAGAAGCCTGAAAGCTAATTTAACATCTACAAGATTGCTGTTGTGGCATTTTTCATGTTAGAGCAGGTCATAGAAGCATATTACTGTAGAACGTAGTCGGATAGTGGTTCTGTTCAGACCCAAGTTTCTGCTCCACGACGAAGTGGACCGGAACCGACCTTTACGCGCTCCGAGTGAGTCCGTGTTTGTTCAACAGCTGCAGTGCTGTGTTACTGAGCGTAACTAAGTTGGCCTGTCTAGGTGTGTTCGCCGCATGTTTCAGAGTTTTGGGGAGTTAAATTGAAGCGTTTGAGTTGTTTTAAGAGTCTATAAAGTTGTGGTCTGTTGTGCGAGCTAACGTTAGAGCTACGTGTCCAAGTACACGTTTGTTTATGAGCTGTGATTGGATGAAACGAGAGCTGTGAGCTGTCAATCACTCATGTAGCGAACGCTGATTCGCTGTTGTGTGCTGTCAATCACTCGTGGCGAACGCTGATTCGCTGTAGTGGGAACGCACGCCGTTGCGACCAGCCCACTTTGTCGTCATTTCCGGTACTTCATTGGGCGAAGGTAAGAAAACTTCATTTACCATGAACGCTTGGGAATGAACTACATACGCTGTGATTGATTTGTTGACGTCACGTATTTTGTAGCGAGCTCCGCCTCGCTCACGTACGAAGCTGGTGACGCGCTACGCACGCTGCGTTGGCCCGCCCATTCTTGTCGTCATTTCCTGATGCACATTGAGTGACAACAAGCAGTCACATTCACACACACACGGTGAAAAGTGGTTTCACTAAAAGTTTAAACACTCATTTCAAGCCATCTAAACTGTCTAACAACATATATTTGTCTCTGACAAGACCGCAGTTCGAGCGTTTATCACGAACATACTAGAAACTAACTCTAAAAGGTAGTTTTCAGTTAAATACTGAATGAAATAATTCAGTCTCCACGTGATAAATTATGACTCTAAGCTGCCCCCTGTTGGTTAAAAGACGTTGACAGATGAGTTTTCTCAAATACATCATGAGAAGTCAGCATTTTATGGTGAAATTACCAGCTTTAAAAAATTGTTCTGTACACAAACAAAAATTCCTGTTTATTTTAAATAAAATTTTTAGTATAACAGAGGTACAGACAAACAATTTGTGCTCATTTTAAATACTGAAGAGATTTAAAATAACACTCAAAAAGCATCTTTATTTGATTTTCAAATTAAATAAAAAAAAAAATGATGGAGAACAGAGAATTTCCACATTGAGCTCCTCACATCTCTGAATTTTAAACAGAATTGGTGTGCACAACTGCACACTTTCAGTTAAAAATGGCATTTTAACGTTTTTCTGTGTAAAATTAATGACTCCAGTTTATTTTAAATGAAAAGTTTAAAATAACGAACAGAACGTCCTTTTTCACTCCTGATAACTGTCAAATGCAGTACGAAATCAGTTTCACTGAGACTGCAAGACATCTTTTTAAAGGCATGCTCAAGCAGCATCCTGTCACATTTTAGTGAAGTCATTGCATTTAAGTCAGCCCTCTTTTATAAGCGTTTGAGTAAGAAAAACGGAAATCAGGCTGCTTGGGTTAGTTAGTAACTGTTGTTTGAACGTAAGTTCTATTTTAAAGTTAACACTGCAAGAGTGCATTTAACTTTTACAAAGTTCATTGAGGGTAAAAACCTGAAATAAGGTACCTATGAATACTTATTACACAGTGAAACGCGTAAACCTCAGCTGATTAGTTTATTTGACTCAGTGCTACATTAAAAGTGAATATTTATTTGCAAACACTAACATGAGAACAATCTTTTGATTTTTTTCACACAAAATCAAAACTAAAAGATGGGAGATAACAATTATGATCAAGCTTTACAGCTGCTCACAGCAAAGCTTGAATCGTTAAGGCTTAGTAACATTCGCAGAAGAGAAACTTTTCAACAAGAAAAACTTAAGTTAAAACGTGAGATCAAACGAATTCAAAACAAAAAGATGGGAGATAACGATTGTGATGAAGCTTTACAGCTGCACACAGAAATACTTGAATTGTTCAGGCAAGATAACATTCGCAGAAGAGAAAATTTTCAACAAGAACAACTTGAGTTAAAAAGTGAGATTGAGCAATTAAAAATAAAACGGCGTGCTATAAATGGTTTTGATGTTCGTCAACTCCCTGACCCGATCTGGTTAAAAACAAAACCAGAGCGTGAACTACATTACCAAGAAAAGGTCAAATCCCACTCGCTGGAGCTGGAAGGGACAAGTTCATCAACTCCCTCTCCTAAAAAAGGCGAGAAAAAACATGTTTTTCAAACTAACAAACCACAACAGGAACCTGCCCGCTGGAACAATGAGCCAGAGTGGCTCAGACAAGACCCAGAGTACATGAAACGATTTCAAAGGGGGGGCGCACGTCCTAAAGATAAGAAAGATGGTCACAAAAGTATACCATATCACAAAAGGGGGTCCGAACAGGAACCCCCAGTTCAAGGACAAGCTCCTCCTGCCCCTGCACTGCGGACTGGACAGTCCGGGAGTAGCAAAAGGTCACAGAAGTTCCAGAAAAAAGGCAACATACCTCTATGCTCTGAGGAGATAGTGGACATAAGTTGGTTGTTTGAAAACTTGAATGATACAGAGGATGACCGAACTGGTACATTGAGTGACCTTGTCTTTGATAACTCAGAGCACATGGATAACTCAGAGCACACAGTTAGTGACATCAATAGCAAACGACAAAAAGAAAAACGTCTCAAAAAAGGCCTTGAGCTACAACATCAGTTTAAACAATCAGTGATGAAACAGTGCGCTGTAACTGCTGTTGAGGCTCACATGCAAAACAAAACACCCTCTGAGGTGTGCCCAGGTCAAAAGGTCGTATCCCAGTCGCAAAAAATAGGCGAGGTTCTCTCTCCTATAGAAAGCGAGAATAAACACCGTCGTCTCAAAGGTCCTCTGACCCCAGAAGAGGCAGAGAACATGCGTCGGTTGTTAAAAGAGTTGGATAATACTAGCAAGAATGAACAAGATTTTCAAACTGACATACACCGAAATGTTGGTACCAGTTGGAACAGTGACTCAAAATGGTTTAAAGGGAGCCCCGCCCCTGAAGCACCTCAGATTGAAAAATCTGAGACAAGCAACGAACCACAAAAGGTAGGTGTTCACTCTCTAAGAGACCCACAACGGTTCAGATCGAACCAGATGGGTGAAAACCAAGGTCCATCGGTGGGTGGACTTCAAAAGAAATTGAAGGATGAGGACCTATACTCATGTAACTATGCGTCGTCCCAACAGCCACCCCCGAGCCTTGGAACTGCACCTCCCGCGCCTCGAACAGAACAGTTCGAGACAGGCAAAGAGTCACGAATGTCCCGGAATAATGGCCCAACACCTCTATGCTCGGAAGAGACAGAGGAAGTAAGTAGTTTGTCAGTAGATTTGAATGTTACTGTGCTTGACCAACCTGATACAATGAGTGGCGTTATCATTGATAATGACACTATCAACATTGACCAACCTGGAGCGATGTGTAGCACTGTCTTTCACAAAGACTCAGAGCACACAAATAACTCAGCGCACACTACTACCAACATTGCCATGGATGTTGACAGCAAACCAATTGCTGACACACAACAACATCCTGAAGGTCATGATGCTGACAGCCAACAAGATGCTGACAGTAAACAAGATTACACAGACAGAGTCACACGTGAACAGAAACGTGGGCCAAGACCTGTGAGGTTTCTGTGTAACTTTATACAAAGGGGGGTGGCTAAGAAAGCTTACCTGCCTATCACACTGGAAGGTGTCCTTGAGCGTGAAGCCCTCCTGGATGGCAGTTCTGATATAACTATTATGTCGGCCAAGCTGTTCGAGGAGCTGAGGACCGCCGCTAACGGTGTTGACAGGCAAATACCCTTTGAGAAATGTGCTATTAAGCTACAGGGTCTCGCAGAGACGGGAACAACCCTAACAGCTATGGCTATGGTTCACATGAAGATTGGCGAAATGACACTACACCACCCGGTGTACGTGTCTACACTTGACTCATTCCCATTTTTGGTTGGCCAAGATTTTATAAACCGCTTCAACGCGATTATAGATTATGGTCAACAGGAAATGTGGGCAACAGTGAGAAAACCCCTGCCAATAAAAGTGCCTCCTCGTTGTGGTACAGACTGCCTAACCGCAGGTACCGCAGTGGCCACGAGGGACTCCCCAACCGTGGTCACAAGCCCGGTAAGTGAACCTTCAACTACAGGTGAGACAGAAGAGACCCAAAAGTTGGACCAATCTCTGGCCCAACAAGAGAACCTCCTCTGTGAGCTGACACATTCAGCACTCCCTGACCACTACCTACCACAGGTAGTGAAAGGTGTTGAGATCCAAGGATCCCACACCGATGACGCTGTACTGTCCTCTGAGACGGGTAATTCGGCAATCAACCAAGCTTTCAATGAAACCTTGGTTCAAGGGCATCTGAGTCCAGAAGATGACAGTCAACCAAACGCTGACAGTCACTTGGACATCATTGTTGCAGATTACGAGGACCCCTCATCAGACAAGAAGGGGGCAAACTCACATTACCTACCACAGGTAGAGAAAGGTGTGGAGATCCAAGGACCCCACACCGAGGTTGCTGTACTGTCCCCTGGGACAGGTAAATCGGCTATCAGCCAAGCTTTCGATGAAACCTTGGTTCAGGGACATTTGTGTCTAGAACTAGTCAGAAATGACATAGTTTTTACAGACTCAAAGAGCCTCTCTTCAGTCGAGAGGTGGGAAGACGCACACAACGACAGTGACCTGTCGCAGTCTGTACAATCAGACACACCAGCGATTGCGCCGACAGTTGTGACACACCTGAATTACGCGGAAAGAGGTAAACGTAAGAAGATACGTTGGCCAAAACCTAAACGATTCCTGTGTACCGTCTTCTCTCAGCTGCGCGAACAGCTTAAACTAAACGGTGGCATCCTAACTTGTGCCCATGGACGGACGTCCTCACCTGTGTTCGTGGTCCCCCATGACCAAAGGGGGGTGATGTTAGGCCATGCCAAAGACAAAGATTTGAATGTACACCTCAGAAACACTTTTGCTTTCGCCCAGAAAAACCTGGAAAAATCCGCTGAAGGACGTAAGGCGTACTACGACCAGAAGGCCTCTCACAATGAACTCCAAGTGGGAGACAGAGTCTGGTACTATACGTTCGCTCCAGCAACCGGGAAAGGAGGGTCCGGGACCGGAACTCTCGCCCGCAAACTAATGCCCAGGTGGACTGGACCTCATCTGATAACAGACAAAGTGTCCTCAGTCGTCTACGAAATCAAAATCAGCAAAGGCCGCAAAGAGCCAATTGCTAAATGGGTACATCGAAATCAGATCAAACCTTACAAGGCGTTCAATGACTCCACAAAAGACAAAGATCTCACAAACACACCGACTTCATGGGATAATAAGGTCGTCCAAACACAAGTTAGTAAATAAACTAATCAGGTTTAAACTACCGTATTTTCCACCCTATAAGTCGCATTGTCCAATTTGAACTTAGAAACGCTAAGCCTAAAACCCACAACAAAAACTGACCTTAACAACCGTTTAAATCCACGAGATTTAATTTGACCTCGGTCATAAAGTTGAGACCTGTTTTCTTGTGTGTTGCACTTTGGAATCTGACGACAGGAGTGTGTCGAAGCAGTGAAACGTTGTTTCCTTGTTGTTTAGTCATTACTGTTGTCATTAGTTGAGATATTGTTTTGGTTCTGAACACTCCCAGCCAAAAAGGTTTTGTATTAACATTGGTTAATGAATGATATGGATTTAACTATGCCAACATGCAGTTCGTTTTGTTAAATCTCAATCGTCGAAGAGTCAATGTAGTTTAAAGCTACTTAAGGTACCATAAACTACACTGGTCTCATAATTTCTAAATTGAACCGATTCGATCGTTTCTATTCTAGATTGTCTATTTATTTTGATGAGTCTCGCCATAGACTTCAAAATTTATTAGGAATACCAAATCCTACGTCGTTCGTCTAAAAGACAACAGACATTTAGATCAAACTATATTTCATTTTTATTTTAGTTTAACCTAAACTAAGTAATGAATGGAGGAATAGTTTGGAATTAGAGGCCTTCGTTACAGAGCCCTCCAAAATTTTATAGGTACAGATCCCTATATCTAATTTTACAGAATTGATCCACCCCTTAATTGGTAATTGTAGCTGATCTAAACCATGATAGCTTACATACCAGGTGCATATAGGTAAGGCTTAATGTAAAATCCCAATCATAAGCCCACCTTAAAAAACCACATAATTGCATGACACATAGAACCAGAGTGGCACTGACTGGAAACCAACCAGCCACCAACCATCGATGTGGGGACCTGCAGCTCCAACGCTTGGTCTTCAACCTTCATCCAAGGGTCGCCTCCTCTGCGTCAATCGAGGGATCCCCTCTACATGCTGATTATGAAAACAATTGTTGCTGATCATTCAACAAAACTAATCGTTGTGGAACTACTGCTGTGGAATTATCGTTGTGGATTATAAGACTTTGCTTTCCAAGGGATCACAGACTTTGTTTTCCAAGAGTTAACAGACTCAGTTTTCCGAGGGATTAAAAGCTTTTCGCAATGGGATTACCTCCGAACAGTTTGAAATTTCCAAAAACTTTATGGGATTATAATTTTTGATTTTTCTTCTCCACTTGCTGGATTACTTCAAGATCAAAGACAGTTCAGGGTTTCCTTTCGTGTTGGACCCCATCCCCAAGGACTGGCGATGGCTTCCAAAAGGGGGGAGATGTAGTGGACATGACCTTGTCCACTTTTAAGACACCTGTGTACTTTTGAACTGTCCAGTGATGACCTTTACTGACCTCTCAGTAAAGCAAGACATTTACTACAAAATCATTCATTTAGCTATAATCTGATAAATATAGTCACCAAAAGAGACTATTTCTATCTTTGATTTTATTCTAATGTGATCAAAAGAATAACTTTTGTCATTTTCATGATGTGTGCTTTTAAGCTGTGTTATTCTGTGAGAGTTAAACTGTGTTCACTGCTATGTTAAAGGTGAAATTGCGGGTCACAGAGACCCGACTGTTTTGTTTAGAAATAAGAAGACAGTTTAATCCGTTGTTTTTCATGAACAAGGCTCCAGCTGCTCTGTCTTTTCCTAAACAATTTCCCTCTGCTGCTGTAACCTTGGGTTCTGATAAGACAAGTGAACTCCTCTCTTTGTGCCTGCTCTTTAAGTTCAAACTGTGCGAGAACGCGCCAGAGAGTTGCTGGGAACTTCCAAAGAGATGTGAACTTTCCCAAGAGCTGGACACGTGTGGTCAAGAGCTAACGACCGGCGTCTTCAGCTAAGGACTGATAACAGGCTGTTATGAGTCTACTTCGAACAAGCCGAGCTCAAAAACTTTGTTTATTCCCTCCTGGAATAAGTTTATCTTGAAGTCAGAGGCCTGAAGCTGACATATTCTCTGATGACCAACGCGGAAGCCAGGAGACGTTGAAACGTAAACTAAAACCAGTTTTGGACGTGCTGGGACTAAAGGACTCTGTGCATCTGAAGGCTGGTGTCTTCCCTCTTACCGGGCGGTCGTCAAAAGGTAAAGGAGCTGTTTACAAAACGTACCTGGATTTTAGCAGAAGTCGGATGAAAAGTGTCACTCTGGTCTCATGCTCAGGATAATTTTCTTCTTAAATCTTTCCTCCTACTTTTTCCCCTCTCAATCTAAGCCGGAAACTATTTTAAGTTTAAAGAGCCCACAGACTAAATATGTTAACATCCAATATTGAAGTCTGTTGTGTTGAATTTAAGTGTGCTGACGTTTTAATTTGAAAGAAAGTGAAATCATGTCAATCAAGTGTAATGGTGTTAATTTAGTTGATTTATTTTAAATAAATGATAGTGTCTCTTTGACATATCAAACTAAGTTAACGTCTTTGTCACTTAATGGCTCTGTTTATTTATCCATCATAAAGATCACAGAGATATTGGGTAAACTGAAAAAGAACAGAATCCGTGAATTTACTATTCAATCTGAATAAGTAGATTAATTAAGGATAAAGAGGTCAGTATTAATATTGACCTCCTCTTAATTCTTACATTTAACATCTACTGGGGCGACCGTGGCACAGTGGTAATGGCAATGACCCCCGATCGGAAGGTTGGAGGTTCGAATCCCGTGTCCTCCCACCATGTGTCGTTGTGTCACTGGGCAAGACACTTAACCCCGAGTTGCTCCCGGTAGGTCTGGATGGCGCCTTGCAAGGCAGGCTACCACTACCGGTGTATGAATGTCTGAATGAATGGGTGGATGGTTGGTATTGTAAAGCGCTTTGGGGCTCCTCACAGGGGGCTGGAAAGCGCTATATAAATAAGCTCCATTTACCATTTACTGTTCTCACCCAAATGTTTTTTGTAGACAACTAGAAAACAACACCCTTACAGTAATTTAGATTTTTGATATGAATTACAGACGTTATATTTTGTTTATTTGTGAATACACACAACATGAAAAAAAAACTACAGAAAAGAAATATGATTTAAATTTAGAAAACTACAAAAGAGTAAATTGAAA
This sequence comes from Garcialebias charrua, assembly GCA_038048925.1. Classification (NCBI taxonomy): domain Eukaryota; kingdom Metazoa; phylum Chordata; class Actinopteri; order Cyprinodontiformes; family Rivulidae; genus Garcialebias; species Garcialebias charrua. Next base: position 9,516 of record JBBPBX010017186.1, on the reverse strand, counting down.
AAAGCTATTGAAAGAAAACATCAATTTTGAATAGAGAAATATTTAAAAATAGTAAATGCAGTAAAATCAGATCAAATGAGTGTCTCATGTGTCAGGTGTGGTAGAATAATTGAACATTAGTTTTGTGTCAGTGGGTCACATGACATGACAGATATTATTTTTTGTTTCTCAACAGTGTTTGGTTCGGTACTTTACTGACGGTTCCTAAATGAACCACTTCAGGTCGAGGAGGGGGCTAAACAAACTTTTATTAAACAGTTATAGTGCATTAATGTGTGTGCATGTTAATTCATCTGTCTGTTAGCAAAATATCTAATGAACCATCAGATGGATTTTAATGAAACTTGCTCAAAACCATCAATGGATGTAACTCTGCTGCTGAATACATTTTGGAGTCACTCCAGTTCAAAATGGCCGCCACAGCTAACTGACCTAATGTAATACTAAACTTATTATTACTCAACCAGTTTGACAGATTTTGAGCTGAAGTCTTGTGTGGTAGTAGCTGAAAGTCATTCCCAACACATACTCTGAGCACTAATCACTGCACGAGATCTGCATCTAAACTGTTAGTTTTAACTTTTGGCATCAACCCTGTTTGTCTGTTAGCAAAAAATCTTATGAACAACTGGACTCATTTTATTGAAACTCCTAGAAATTAATTACTTGATTCAAATCTAAAACTGATTAAAGTTTTGAGTCACACAAATTCAAGATGACCACCATAGCTAAGCAACAATGGTCAAAACGAGTAGAACTCAATTAGTTTTATAGATATTGAGCTGACATTTGGTGTGGTAGTAGCTGACAGTTATCTTAAACATACACCCTGAGCACCATCCACATGACACCTTTGATTAGAACTCTGGCACTGAATATTAACATTCAACACTTTGTTAGCAAAATATCTCATGAGCCACTGGATAGATTGAAATGAAACTTTCAGAATAAAATGATTGGACGTACATCTACAGCTGATTGTTTCAGAATAAAATGATTGGACGTACATCTACAGCTGATTGTTTCAGAATAAAATGATTGGACGTACATCTACAGCTGATTGTTTCAGAATAAAATGATTGGACGTACATCTACAGCTGATTGTTTCAGAATAAAATGATTGGACGTACATCTACAGCTGATTGTTTCAGAATAAAATGATTGGACGTACATCTACAGCTGATTGTTTCAGAATAAAATGATTGGACGTACATCTACAGCTGATTGTTTCAGAATAAAATGATTGGACGTACATCTACAGCTGATTGTTTCAGAATAAAATGATTGGACGTACATCTACAGCTGATTGACATCAGCAGCCTAGTTCAACATGGCTGCCACAGTTAATATATGTTTGCCAACAGCAGGGCTCAAACTTCAAACTACACATGGTGATGTAGTTTACAAACTACACATGGTGATGTAGTTTACAAACTACACATGGTGATGTAGTTTACAAACTACACATGGTGATGTAGTTTACAAACTACACATGGTGATGTAGTTTACAAACTACACATGGTGATGTAGTTTACAAACTACACATGGTGATGTAGTTTACAAACTACACATGGTGATGTAGTTTACAAACTACACATGGTGATGTAGTTTACAAACTACACATGGTGATGTAGTTTACAAACTACACACGGTGATGTAGTTTACAAACTACACACGGTGACGTAGTTTACAAACTACACATGGTGATGTAGTTTACGTGGTTGTAGCTGAGAGTCGTCAACGTACTTCGAGCATGAAGACATTTTACAAGACGTCCATCTTGAATTCAAACTTTGTCATGAAAGTTCTGGGCAACAAGCATTACTTCAAGGAATGTTAGGCTTTGAATTATTATGGCATTATGATTTTTAAAGGTCACAAATCAAGGTCAAAGGTTAACCAAGGTCTTTGTCAGGTCCATTGCTATAGATTGATGGATAATAGTTTGTGGATGGGCATATATGTGCAGTATGTGGTACTGTGGTTGTAATATTGTGCAAAAGTCTTGAGCACACAACAGCTGTTCACAGCCTGAATTGGGTGCTTTAATCTTGAATGTTTATGTTATATTATGGTTCAGAGTAAAACAATTATCAAACAAATTCCTCTAAAAATGGTCAAGTGCAAAAACTAAAACACAAAATAGTGAAACAGCAGCATTCCTTGGAGGAATGCATGTTGCTCAGCACCTTTCATGCCAGAGCTTTTCTCTGTTTGGTTCAGTCTTGAAGAGAACAATAAGACATGACACATGTGATCTGTTATTTGTTAGAGGATGTTCTGAATGACTGTCAGATACTCCTAGCTCAATACCTGTCAATTCACTGACGTGTACACATTGTTGCACAGGACAATTAGCTGTGGCGGCCATCTTGAAATGGACTCCAAAAGTTAATTAGTTGTAGTTGTACAGCCAGTGATCACTTTCTGAGAGTTTAAATGAAACCCTTCTGGTGGTTCATGAGATATTATGCTAACAGAAACAAAAACTGGTAGAGTATCTCTGATACACCTTTACTCAACTGACTTTAATCCAGAACAGACTAAATGTGTGACTAGTTTAAGACCAGGCTGTGCAGGTCTTAGAGTTAAACCAGCTCAAACAGCATTGTAGTCTGGGACTAGCCTTAATCTGATCTGTGAAACCGGCCCTAAACATTTTAATCTAAAACTAATCTAATAAAATCTGTTTATTTCACGCAGGCCTGTGGCGCCCTCTGCTGACTGGAAGTGTAACAACCACATGTTGATTCATAAGAACTGATAGAAACACATGATCAGGATCCAATCAGTTTCTTATCAAACAACCTGCTGCTGCTTCAACCTCTGTGGATCATCAGAACTCAGATCTTCTTTCCTCCACTAAGATCTTCAGATGTTCCACCTGCAGAGAGAAGAGAGAGTGAGAGAGGAGCTAACTTCCTGTCTGCAGCCTCTCTCCACCAGCTGTCAGTCAGTCATGCAGCATCATCCAGGAGAAAGAGCAGCAGCACTTCAGTCCTGTTCAGAGCAGCTGTGGAGCTTCATGTTCATGTGTTGGAGTGAAGCTCACACACCTGCAGAGACTTTCAGCATCAAGTGTGTTTCCTCTGCAGCTTTCACTCAAGTCCACAGAGGAACCAAAGTGCTGAGAGTCATCTTCATCACTGCACCAACACTGGAGGGATGATTTCCTGCTGCTCCAGTTCAACACACACACTCTGTGTGCTGATGAACATCTCATCTGGTTCTGAACACATCAGCTGACTAAGAAACATGGAGGCTGTCACTGAACACATCTGGATGAAACAAAGGACAGATGTGATGAGTGGACTTCAGCAGTCTGGACCAGGGCTGTGTCAGATCATCCATCCATCCATCCATCCATTTTCTTCCGCTTATCCGGGGTCAGGTCACGGGGGTAGCAGCCTAAAGGGCGAGGCAGAGCTCTGCGCTGGACCGAGTGCCGCGCCACGCCGTGTGAGCGCCGTGCAAGCGCCGCTGCACAAGCCTTTGAACGCGCCAAGCTGAAATTTTACGACCGCTCACACGCGCGCGCGTTGTCTCACAATTAACTGCCCTGGTGGCGGACTGTTTTGTATGACACACAAATGTATTAAATATCCCTTCTTCATCGCTGATCAGACTTTTCTTATTTTTTTGCCAAAAGTCAAGTGATCGCTTGAAGCGGTCACCATTCGCTTCCTCCTCCGATGAAGAGGAATTAATTAATTTCTCACAAGCGAATGTAGTGGGCATGACCTTGGCCACTTTTAAGACACCTGTGTACTTTTGAACTGTCCAGTGATGACCTTTACTGACCTCTCAGTAAAGCAAGACATTTACTACAAAATCATTCATTTAGCTATAATCTGATAACATAGTCACCAAAAAGAGACTATTTCTATCTTTGATTTTAGGCTGATGTGATCAAAAGAATAACTTTTGTCATTTTCATGATGTGTGCTTTTAAGCTGTGTTATTCTTTAAGAGTTGTGTTCACTGCGGTGTTAAAGGTGAAATCTCGGGTCACAGAGACCCGACTGTTTTGTTTAGAAATAAGAAGACAGTTTAATCCGTTGTTTTTCATGAACAAGGCTCCAGCTTCTCTGTCTTTTCCTAAACAAATCTCCCTCTGCTGCTGCTTGTAACCTTGGGTTTGATAAGACAACTGAACTCCTCGACTGGTCCTTCCTTAAGTACTAGTCTAAGCTGTGCTGAAACGCTTCAGAGTTGCTGGGAACTTCCAGAGAGATGTGAACTTTCCCAAGGAGCTGAGTACGTTTTGGTCAAGAGCTAACGACCTGCGTCTTCAGCTAAGGACTGATAACAGGCTGTTATGAGTCCACCTCGAACGAGCGTTTGTTATTCCTTCCTGGAATAAATTATCTTGAGCCAAGAAACCACGACTGTCACGGCTTCTGCCGACGAAAGCGAGTATCACCGACACCGACAAGGTAAACACGTCTGGAGTCCAGCTTGGACTTGCGGGACCGACGACTCGTCAGTCCAAGGCTGACCACAGCTCTTTGCCAGAACCAAGGCGGACGTCTTAAGGTAAAGGAGCAGCTGTTTGCTTACTGGAGGTGTGATGATATCTTAGCTGGACGCGTACGGAAGAGTGTCATCTGGTTTCATAAATGCAAGATAAACTTCCTCTCTTAACCTCCCAATTCTTCTTAAATCTTTCCTCCTATCTTTCTCTCAATCTAAGCTGGAAACTATATTAAGCTGAAGAGCCCACAGACTAAATATGTTAACATCCAATATTGAAGTCTGTTGTGTTAAATTTAAGTGTGCTGACGTATCTGAATTGAAAGAAAGTGAAATCATGTCAATCAAGTGTAATGGTGTTAATTTAGTTGATTTATTTTAAATAAATGATAGTGTCTCTTTGACATATCAAACTAAGTCAATGTCCATTGTCACTTAATGGCTCTGTTTATTTATCCATCATAAAGATCACAGAAATATTGGGTAAACTGAAAAAGAAGAGAATCCGTGAATTTACTATTCAATCTGAATAAGTAAATTAATTAAGGTAAAGAGGTCAGTATTAATATTGACCTCCTCATTAACCCCTTACATCTGGTGGCCTCGTATCGGCTTCTAAAAGTTTATTGATAAATCTGTGGTCTCTCATGAACTTGTAACGTCATGTTTGCATAATGGAATCCAAGTTTTAAACTCTGAGGATAATAATTTTGGCTGGAAGTGTCGATACAAGCAGGTTCTGCATGTTTTTGTCATTTAAAGCTGAGAAATTATTATTGGTTTCAACTCTGTTACACGCTGTTGGAAGCATTCAGGTGAAGTTTTTGTCAGCCCGTTGTCTGTGGGAGTTCTGGTTCGGCTTCGACCCAGTTCAAGCACACACTCCGGTACAGAACTTTGTTGTTTGATCGCCGAGTCAAACTGCCTGCCCTGGAAGCTAATTTAACATCTACAAGATTGCTGTTGTGGTATTTTACATTTTAAAGAAGGTCGAAGCAGCATATACTGTTAGAACGTGTCGGTTAGTGGTTCGTGAAACCCGAGTTCTGCTCCTTTAACGTGGACGGAACCGACCTTGAAGTGACTCCGAGAGAGTCCGTGTTTGTTCAACAGCTGCAGTGCTGGGTTACTGAGCGTAACTAAGTTGGCCTGTCTAGATGTTCGCCGCATGTTTCAGAATTTTGGGAAGTTAGCGTTTGAGTTGTTTTAAGAGTCTATGAAGTTGAGGTCTGCTGTGCAAGCTAACGTTAAGAAGACGTGTCTCATGTCCGTTTATGAGCTGTGATTGGATGAAACGAGTGTTGTGTGCTGTCAATCACTCTTGTAGCGAACGCTGATTCGCTGTTGTGTGCTGTCAATCACGTCGCACGCCGTTGCGACCAGCCCACTTTGTCGTCATTTCCGGCGCTACATTGGTCGAAGGTAAGAAACTACATTCGCCATTAATGCTTGGAGAATGAACTACATATGCTGTGATTGATTTGTTGACGTCACGTGTGTTGTAGCGAGCTCCGCCTCGCTCACGTAAGAAGCTGGTGACGCGCTACGCACGCTGCGTTGGCCCGCCCGTTCTTGTCGTCATTTCCTGGTGCACTTTCGGGTGACAAGCAGTCACACACTCGCAGAGTGAAAAGAAGTTTCACTAGAAGCTTAAAAAACTCATCTAAAGCCATCTAAACTGTCTAACAACATAGATTTGTCTCTGACAAGTACGTGGTTCGAGCGTTTATCACGAACATACTAGAAACTAACTCTAAATGGTAGTTTTCAGTTAAATACTGAATGAAATAAATCAGTCTCCACGTGATAAATTAAGACTCAAAGCTGCCCCCTGTTGGTTAAAAGACGTTGACAGATGAGTTTTCTCAAAAACATCATAAAGTCAGCATTTTTATGGTGAAATTACCAGCTTTTAAAATTGTTCTGTACGCAAACAAAAACTCCTGTTTATTTTAAATAAAAATTTTAGAATAACAAAGGTACAGACGGACAATTTATGCTCATTTTAAATACTGAAGAGATTTAGAATAACACTCAAAACAGCAATTTTTATTTGATTTTCAAATTAAATAAAAATAAAAAATTATAGAGAACAGAGCATTTCCACATTAAGATCTTCACATCTCTGAAGATTAACACCCGCATGTACCAGTTTGTTGATTTTTACAGACTCAAAACAAATATGGATAAAGAATCAGATGACGTTGTACCATCCTCATCCTTGAAGGATGCTGATGGTGAGGAGAAAATCCCAGCGCAGGAGGATTCAGACACTGAGTCAGAGGACACAGATTGTGTTGATAATGCCTTAAAGCTGCTAACTAAACCCCTCGTGAAGTATGGTGAGGAGATAGCAGCAATGGACACCTCGACTCTGAACACAGAGTTAGAAAATCTAACAACAAGCATACTCAAAAAAGATGGGAAAAAGCTCAGCGCCGACCGTCTAGCCAAATTGGCCCTTCTGTTGAAGGCCAGACTGGACCATGAAGTGGAGAGGTGTGTGGACCTTGAGGAGAAACTGGTTGATGAGAAAACTAAACACGAAGGTACCACTTCAGATTTTGTGTCATACCAGAAAACGACAAATACAGAGATTGAACGTTTAAAAAATGATATACAGTCGCAAACAAAATCATATGAAGAAAACATTCTTTCCAGAGGACAAAAATATGACGAGTCTATCAGGGAGAATGAAAAACTACAGCAACAAGTACACTCGCTGTCTACAGAATTACAAGAGAGCAGGGAAAAAAGAGAAGAAACCCACAACCTGTGCACAAGGTTGAAAATTGAGTATGATAGATTAAAAGAACAACTAAAAGAGAGCACTCAATTCGAGGAAAATAAAAAACTCAGTGAACAGTGCACAGCGCTACAAACTGAAGTTGATTGTTTACGCAGAGAAGTGACTGAAAGTAAGGTGGAACTGACCTTAACTAAAGAAAACCTTTTTAAAGAAAGGGAAAGATGGGTGGATGTTGTGGCAAAGCAGTCTCAAGGCTTCACACCCCCACCACCTCCACGCGGTAATGCAGAATTGCTCACCGTACCTGTTAAGACCCGCCAGTCGGAGCAGGGACTTGCGTCCTCAACAACAACACCTGCACATGGATCACAGGTAAATGGGAATAGCAATGGTGCTAACCTTTCTATTCCAATACCTGAACTCCAGAAGCTTTCTAGATACATTCAACGCTTTGAGCCAGGGCCGTTGGGTTCAATCCATACAAAGACCTACCTAGACTCTCTTGACTTCCAACTGGGTAATTTTCCAAATGCTACTGCTGAGGATAAAATTGCACTGATCAGGCTCACCGCAGACTGGCCTGTATATGCCTTCATTGATCGCCAACCAGACGCCATGAAAACAGATTACAAACTGTTGCGTGATACTCTTATACGAGAGTTCACTCCAAACATGGGGCCTGGTGGCTACCCTGATGCCGAGAAGGTCGTGCAAGGTAAGAAAGAGCATCCACAGGCATATTACCAGAGAATGTTCCAGGCTTTCTTTGGTAATCGCAATGAACCGGGCATGGAGGACGAAGTAGGTTTTAAATACCTTTTCGGTAAAAACCTCCACCCTGATATAAAAGAGTCAGTACAAGTGATGGCTAATTTCAGAGACAAAACCATCAAGGAAATGAAACAATGCGCCGTAAATGTTTTCGAGGCCCGCATGGAATGCAGAACACCCGTAGAGGTGTTCACGAGTGCGAGAGTCGAACCCCAATCGCTGGAACTGGAAGGGACGCGAGCACCAGCTCCCTATCCACCGACAGGCGAAAAGAATCAGACCTTTCAACCCGACAAACCACAAAGTGGGGGTACCCGCTGGAGAAAGAAGCCAGGGTGGCTCAGGCAAAACACGGAGGGTGAACAAAAGGATCAAAAGGGGGGTGCGCGTCCAAGGAGTACAGATTATGGGTACAGGGGTAACCCATATAACCAAGGGTGGTCCCAGCAGGAACTCCCGAACCAAGGGCGGTCCCAGAGGGGACCCCCGAAACCAGGGTGGTCCCGGAAGGGACCCCCGAGCCGTGGACCTGCTCCTCCTACCCCTCGAACAGAACAGTCCGAGACAGGAAAAAAGTCGCAAAAGTCCCAGAGGAAAGGCCGTAATTCTCTGTCCCCAGAGGACATGGAGAAATTACGTCGGTTTTTAAAAGATTTGGATGATACAGGCAAGGATAACAAGCCTGGAGTATTGTGCAGCACTGTCGTTGACAGATGCTCAGAGCACACAAATAACAACAATGCCACAGTTGCTGGCAGTCACAAAGATACTGATGGTCAGGTTGCTGACAATCAGGGTAATGACAGTCAAATCATTGACAGTCCAGAATGTGACAGTCAACAAAACATTGACTGTAACCATGACTTCATTGTTACGGAGTCTGAGCAACCCTCGTCAGAGCAAGGGGGGGAAAGCTCACTCACCGCTGAAAGTGGCTCGCCACGAACTGAACAGTCAGACCCATGTGTGTCTGCACTAACAGTACTGATAAATGAAGGTCACACAGTCGGGGGTAGGCGTGATAAACGTCAGAGAAAACCTGGTAAGTTCCTGTGTGACATTATCAGAAAGGGGCCCGCTAAGAAGGCTTACCTGTCCATCACGTTGGAAGGGGTCCTCAGAAAAGAGGCCCTCTTGGATGGTGGGGCAGACATATCCGTTATGTCACCCACACTGTTAGAAGAGCTACGGCTGGCCGCTAACGGTGTTGACAGGGAAATACCCCTCAGAGAATGTGCTATAGTTTTGCAGGGTCTCTCGGAGACGAGTACAACCCTAACAGCTATAGCAATGGTTCACATGCAGATTGGTGTAACGACACTATACCACCCGGTATACGTGTCCACCGTTGACTCATGCCCATTTTTGGTTGGCCAGGACTTTATAAACCGCTTCGACGCGGTTATAGATTATGGCGATCAGTCAATGTGGACCAGAGTGAGTCAACCACTGCCGATCGATATGCCTACACAGAGTAACACTGACCGTCTAACGGCAGGTACAGCGGAAGGCAAAAGGGAATG
>JBBPBX010017185.1:23697-41758 GCA_038048925.1 Garcialebias charrua | reverse complement strand
ATGTGTTAGTCTTGGCAACGCCACGTCCCAGACAGTCTGTGTCTCCTGTGGTGTCCCTCAGGGGTCGGTTCTGGGGCCCCTGCTGTTTTCCCTTTACATGCTGCCTTTAGGTCAAATTATTAATCAGTTCAACATTTCTTTTCACTGTTATGCCGACGATACACAGCTTTACATCAGGACTGGAGCATCCTCATCTTCCACCTTGTCATCTCCATCTTCACTCACTGCCCTCTCTGCCTGCCTGGAGGCAATTAGGGCATGGATGAATCAGAACTTTCTTCAATTAAACTGCTCCAAGACTGAGGCCATACTGATTGGCACCCCTCACCAGGTACAAACATCTCCTATAACAAGACTTTCCTTTTCTGGACAAGACATCCCCCTCTCCACCTCTGTTACTAATCTTGGAATAAAAATGGACTCCAATCTTACATTTGAAAATCACATTAAGCATCTGTTTAAAACTTGCTTCTTCCATCTTCGAAACATCTCCAGACTTCGCCCATCCCTAACTTTTTCCGATGCTGAGAAGCTCGTCCATGCTTTTGTCTCCTCCAGGCTCGACTACTGCAACTCCCTGTTTATTGGAATCCCTGGCAAAAACCTTCAGAAACTTCAATATATTCAAAACAGTGCAGCAAGGATCTTGTTGAGAGTTCGTAAATTTGAACATATTACGCCAATTCTCCATAACCTTCATTGGCTTCCTGTTGCCTACAGAATTCAGTACAAAACTGCTCTCATTACACATCAATGCTTACACGGAACTTCACCAGATTATCTGAAGGATATTCTCATTCCATACTCATCCACCCGTTCGCTGCGGTCACAGAACAGCAATCTCCTTCACATTCCGAGAACCAAATTAAGGACCATGGGAGACCGGGCTTTCAGTGTGGCTGCCCCCCGCCTGTGGAACTCTCTTCCTGACTGTCTAAGAGCCCCACAGTCTGTGGTTGACTTTAAGAGCGACTTGAAGACCTTTCTTTTCGACCGAGCATACTCTACCTCCTCATGATTCTACTTTTGATCTTAGCTGATATTGTTATTGATTTTAAATGTTTTATTATTTGTTTTATTGTCTGTTTTATTGTCATTTAATTCTGTTGCTCCTTGTAGCACTTTGAGATTTTCATTAATGAAAAGTGCGTTATAAATTGAATTCATTATTATTATTATTATTATACCAGATCATTTATACTTTTTTCTAATAATCAATAGATAAGAGTTTAGAAACATTATTTAGAATATTGCAAGAGTGTGGGAAGGGTTTAAAATGCCTTACTACTTGTCCTACTATTCCTACTTTGTGGTTTTTCACTTATCGCGGGTGGACTGAGAACGGAAAGGGTAAAAACTTCATATATTTTATAACAATATACCTGTTGTAGATGGCTCCTTAAACAACATCAGTTTGGGGAAACAGGTGAATTCTGACTGGACTGATGAGCTAATGGCTAGTCTGATTAGGGCCATAACCAAAGTCTTAAAACAAGTTCAATCGCAAAAAGTTTCATAGCAGTTCACATCAGCCCCTGTTTATAAATATTTACCTTTTTGTGAATTTGGCCTTACACAGTTATTTTCAACTAATTCTACTGTTATATGCAAACAGCAGCGGCAGCTAGCTGTAGCACTTCAGCTGCATGTTGCAGTTATTTTAAGACAAAAGAAATGCACTTTGTTCTTGGCCCTGCTTAGACTAGCCATTACGTCATCAATGTGGTAAGAGTTAAATTTTATTTATCCAAACTGAGGTTGTTGAAAAAGCCATCTACAGCAGGTAAGATATTAAATATGCATACCTTTCCACATAACCTCACCAAGCGGTTGAACTAACTCTTTAGGCCATTTACGGTAGTCATTGTGAATGAGTCATGTTGGCACTTAGAAGATGTTATCAGCAGCAAATGAAGCGTAACACATTCAGATATGACTCTTACCTGTTTGTAAAGCAGCGTTCTGCTTTTGGGCTTGTGGATGCTGTGCTGACTGGAGTAGCGGCCCAAAGCGGCCAAGTCCTTCATGATGGAGTTCAGCGCCTCCTCGTCGTCTAAAGAACAAAATAATGCAAAACAGTTAGTGTATTGAAGGAGACTTTTAACAGTTTGAGTTTTTAACTCATTTGATTGATTAAATCGGCCACATTATGCCAATGTTTTGAGTGTGTTTGATTTAGATTTAATGACTGCCATGTGGTTTGCGTTGCAGCATGTGTTGGCTCAGACCAGGCATCGAGGTAACACCTGGTCTGCTGCTTCCTGCGCTGCTACCATCTGCAGCGATTCCACTGATGGAAAAATTACAGTGACTTTGAAGAAAATAAACTTTGTGACAAATGCACCAGACAATTCTTTACCCCAAACCGACTGATCTTTATCACCACTTGTTTTATGATTAGAGCTCAGGAATTCTGAAACTGCGTTTTTACCCAACAGTAGGCCTATCGTAGTAAACAATAAATCAATTAATCGCATGATAAATGAAAATTATCAACCTCATTTTCATTTATCTGCTTTATCGTTTCTTCGTGTCTCTCTCTTTCCACTAAAGACACTGGATGACAAAAGGCTCAACTCCTGTGCTCTTCACTGACCCCTCCCTTTCTCTTTTCTCTTTAAAATCTATTTTAACCGTCCAAAATCACGTTTTTGGATTGTTAAATCAGCTAAGCTGAGAAGCTAAGCTACGAGCTAAAATAGCAGGCCGACCTCAGGAGGGAAAAAACTGTCTTGTCAAAGCTACAAAATTCACAGTTGAAAACTGTGCCTTTGTGTAAAAAAGTTGTTTTTCTCTGCAAAAATAAGCTGGGAACTTGTTTACTGATTTTTCAAATTAAAAGCTTTATGTAAAAAATGCTATGCTAAAGAGCCCAAACCAAACAGAGCGTCCGCCATTTTAAGAACCGAAAAACAGGAAGAGACAGCCCGTGCCACAAGGGGCCTCCCTCGCATTTTTCTTTAAAAAGACACGCTGCTCGCTCCCTCACTATCCATTCTTCGGTTCAAACGGTCTTAAACAAAAATGTACTAACTTTCTTCTTAAATTTGACTTAACTAATTATTGTCAAATTTTAAACAATATTATTGTTTATCGCAATAATTTCTGAGACAATTAATCGCCTAGCAAAATGTGTTATCGTGACAGGCCTACCAAACCCTGTTGACCCTTCTTTTTTCTTCTGTTGAGAAAGCTTTGAAGAGCCACTTGGTAATGCAATACCGCGTTAGCTTGTGACGCAACAGGCAATCACATTGTCTTGGGTTCAGTTATGAACCACTATATTACATTTTATATAAATGTGGCCATTTAAGGACTAGAATTCAAAATTGAGCCTTTGTTTTATTTTATACAAATTCAGAATCAAACATGCTGCAAGCTAAAATAAAAAGAGAGAAAGCATGACTAATCTGTGTCTACAAGACTACAAACATCATTTAGATCTTTGTTCTTGACATCTCTTTGCTGACACACACACACACACACCTTCACGCCGACGTGTAAAGAGGCAATCTTGCAGAAAAGCATATCATCCATTAACATATATCAAGATAATTTAATTGGATCGATTAGCTGAGCGCAGCGTTTACGATCAAAAGGAGAGGCTGTTGATCTCAGCTCCTGCCTGCCTCTTGAATGAATGAGCGATGAGTTCATTCATTACGAAAACACACATTTTCTCACCGTGAAACCAGGCCAGGTGTGTGAAACACAAACGGCACCTGCAGGTTAGACCACATTCTTTCAAATAAAAAATAATACTTTGAATGTCTGCATGAAGGAGCAACGGCAGAGTCTGGTGGATGATAGTTGCACAGCTGTTCCCTGACAGCTGACCGGTTTGCTGGGTTTACACCCAGAGGTCATAAAACACACAAAGATCATCTCCCAGATGTATCAATCTGACTTTCTTTGTGCCAGAACAGAACCATATTGATAAATGTGAAATCTCAAGTTCATCCTCTACACAGGTCATGCTCAATTAGGCCTTGTCCATCCAGACATGCGGTGTTTCAAAGCAATCTTTTGACGTGTCTTTAAATATATTTTTTTTAACTCTAGTAAGCACTGACCAGTTTCCAGAAATGTCTTCAGTCACAAAGAAACAACCAAAAAATGCTGCAGAAACTATGCCAGGCCCATATGTAGAGCTGCAGCGCTGCCACGAATGACACCAGAAACAATGAGGAGTGCAACAGTTGAGTAAAGCTTGCACACCGGGTGGAAATGACTTATCCATGCTGCTGATCTCTTGCCTTTATGCTGCTGTATTCATACGCATCTGCTCACAACCGACTCATGTTCGGGCTGCTGTTTAATAAACTGTTACGGCCGTTATTAAGCTTGTTGGCGGCAGGAGACGAGACAACGGCGGTTGGAGCAACGTCTGCCCGGCAAAAAACTTGGTCCGAAAACACGGCGGATGAAGAAGCAGCGTCAGCATCTGGCGAGTTCTCATTCAAAAACATGTTCAGATGTTCGGGGCCACCAATGTGGAAGTCAGCAAAAAGAGACGAAAAATATTTTGAGTTTTGATTTATTCTCAACATCTTCCAACATCAAGCTCAGGAGAAACAACTGAAGAACAACCGTTGAACTGCTCTTTTAATATTCTGTCCCTTTCACAATAAGAGCACATTCTGATGTGAAATATATACCTGTACATTTTTGTCCGCCACACTGTATTATTTTACATTATTATTATTATTACATCTTAGATCTTTAGAGTATTGTTTAGCATTTGTTTTAGCATATATCAGATCCTTATACAGTATATGGTTTCTTTTATACTTTATATTTTATCTATTTTGGGGTGTAACTGGGACCTTGAGTACACAATTTCATTCCACCTCATGTACCACATGTGATGCAAATGGCAATAAAGTACCTTGAACTTGAAAGGCAAGACAAGGCCGTACTCGGCTCATAGGCTGGATTACAAACAGTGTAATAGCGTCCATTTTAAAAGGTTGCATTTTAATGGCCTGAACAAAAACTCAAGGATTGTGTTTCAATGTGTTTTTTTACTCTAAAACCCATAAAAACAGTTTCCATGGGGATGAATGGCTGAAACGATAAAAACTTTTACATTTTTACACAAATTAATTAATAAATAAACATTCCTGTGCGGGCAGACCCTTGTTCTTGCCAACTTTATCCAAATGCAGCCATCCACTCCACAAAATAAGTTTATACGCCTACAAAACTCCTTTCAGGCCACATACAATCTGATTTTATATATTTCAGACGTTGTCAAAAGCATCTTTACAACCCAAAACAGTCAAGACAAGTCAAAACTTCAATTTTAAAGAGCTGCTTTGCATTTGGGTACAGTTCTTGTCTATTCAAGGCTCAGGAAACTTCTTCCACAGCAGATATTTGGAGTGCAAACGGACAACAACTAATCTAGACCAGTTACAGAAACGCTGTAATAAAGTGCAAGAAACAACAAAGGTGTGGCACGCAGTAAAATCTGTGTGCTCACCTCTCCACCCAAACGTAGACGTTCTGCATAACCTGTGGTTGCGCCCCACACCCCCACACATGGTGAAATCAGATTACAAACAATAAAGAAACATGTGATAAACAGCTTTCAACGTGGCACCTGGATACAAAACTACCAGTAACATACAGTATGTGCATTACTGGATTTGAAACACAGCTAATCAGAATCAGATTTATTGTCATTGCACTGAAGCGCAGCAAAATTACATTTCAGTACAGAGAGAAACATAAAACAAACAGACATGGGGAGACGGAAGTGACTGAGGCCACCGGCCTCAAGAGGCGCAGCCTTTTTTTTTCAAATCTCGCACTGTGCCCTAGATGGACCATAGTGTGAAAGTTGCAAAAAATGACTTCAGCACATAAAACAGCAATATACAGATGACATCATAATATATTTATGCATGAGGAGGCCGACGAGGGCAGGTAGTTGTCCGTGGACATTGCCAGAAAGTTCCATTGTCCTGATAAAGATGGCACAGTGTCTATCGGCCGGCTCAACTCTGGCACAGATCCACAGGTGTCCTCGGAAGGGGAGAGATGGGGGTAGAGCTTCTCATTCACAAAGACAACAAAGTTGAAATAGTTGGCCAATTCAAGGCCGAGTGAGGAAGTCAAATTCAGAGAACACCATTATTTTGAGGTCAGGCAGCCTCTGCTTGAATCTCCATGCATGCCTTCATAGATCTGCTGGTATGTCTCACTGGTGATTCCAAGCCGCCAGACCGAGCTTATGGGCTTCTACAAGGTATATTCCTTCCAGCCAGTGATTCTCAGAAATCGCATCCAGCTCACGGCTCAGCTCATACAGCATCTGAGTCTTGAGCTTAGCGCTCGGTACATTCCTTCACACAAGCCACGCAGCCTTACAATTGCCAGAACCGCTGCCGCCGTCTTTACAAATTTGTTGATATGCCAGATACCTGCCAACACCAAAAAGCAGAAATCCGGTTATCATAAATCCTATTATGTACGAGTCTTCTATGTCCTCAACAGACAATACAGACAGACACACCACCTTCAACTAGCTCCAGGAATCCATAGTATATCCAGCTGTGAGTGTCCCTTCCGGGCATGAGGGCTCTCCTTCGGCCTGTCTTCTCGTCGAGAGAATCTTGTCAATTGCGTTGAGAGATCAGCTGACCAGATCCATAATTTACAATTCAGAGGATATGTAGTGAGAGGCTCTGATAGGAATCACAAGACAAAGAGCAAAGCAGGAGGGCAGTAGGAGCAGGAGGAATAGTGACAGTCCTCGTCGAGAGCAAGCAGGAAAAATCAAATGATCAGAATAAGGTCCCTAAAAATGTCTGCCTACAAACATCCTGGCTATTTACAAAATTTTGTTGACAAAATATGCCTCAAAGTCATCATCTAAATCCACTGCCTCCAGTTCAGACATGCCCTGGAATCACTAGATCAGACATCATATAGGTCTACAAACAATCAGCCTGGAGGATTAAATTAAAGTGAATGAGTCTCATGAACTCTCCCCTCAAGTTTAATAATAACACAGGAAATAAAAACTTTATAACAGGCCAATAACATTTTTGTAGAGGCGCCCAGCTCTTGCCCTCATGACCTGCTGCCCTGCACGTTAAATGTTAGCCTGCTTCAACATCTAAACAAAAGAGAGATCTGATCTGTGGAACTGAATATCAAGCTGAGGAAGCAATCACATATTTTGAATCAAGTGTGTTAAAGCAGGAATCTCCTAAAACATGCAGGACTGTGGGTCATATGCTTTAAGAAGCTGTGAAAAATGTGCCAAAATATATGTTTCTGCTGCACAGATTCTGTGTTTAGGTTAGCTGGCTAGCATAACGTGAAGTGGAGAAACATTATTAGCCAATCTCAAAGGCAGATTTTTTTTAGCATTCCCAATATAGCAGCTTTAAAAAAAAAAGAAAACACAGAACTCTCCACTCTGAGCCACATACCGGTACTCCCTTCACTTACAGAGAAACTAAATAATGCAACGCGATAAGAAAAGTTACACCCGCTGTATCTCTCGGCTCCTGCGCAAATTGTGGAAACAGAGTGAGAGCAAGGGGAAAGACTGATAGCCCTAACATGAATGGTGTTAAAACAGGCCAATATGATGTAATAAACCAGCCAAATGTGGGAGATGGGGTGCTTTTTTTTCATAAATCAAAGCACAAAACTAACAATAAATTTAGTACAATGTGCATTTTTCTCAGGTTAAATTTTAAATTAAAGAGTACATTTCTTCTAGCAGCAGCACCATATAAGTTTGTGTGTGTGCTTATTTGTGTAAAAAAAAAAAAGAAACTGTGAGACATGAACATCACTTCGCATTCTTGCTTATTTAGAAAATGAGANCAAAACTAACAATAAATTTAGTACAATGTGCATTTTTCTCAGGTTAAATTTTAAATTAAAGAGTACATTTCTTCTAGCAGCAGCACCATATAAGTTTGTGTGTGTGCTTATTTGACTGATATAAGACTGGAGACAGTGATTCACGCATTCATTACATCTAGGCTTGATTACTGCAATTCACTTCTGTTTGGCGTCAGTCAAGCCACCATTGCACGATTGCAACTGGTTCAGAACGCAGCTGCCCGATTTTTAACCAGCACACGCAAAAGAGAGCACATTACACCAGTCTTGGCCTCCCTTCACTGGCTACCGGTTCATCTTCGAATCCAATTCAAAATTCTCATGTATGTCTACAAATCGCTGAACAGTCTCGCCCCCGCCTATCTCTCAGATCTGATACACCCATATGTCCCTCCACGTGCTTTGAGGTCAGAGGATCAGGTGCTCTTGATAGTTCCAGAAACTCGCCTTAAGCGCAGGGGTGACAGGGCGTTCTCTGTAGCAGGCCCAAGACTCTGGAACGAGTTACCGCTGCTCATCAAACAGGCCCCCTCCCTCTCGGTTTTCAAATCCCGGTTAAAAACTCACTACTACTCCATTGCTTTCAATGCCAGCTGATTTGTACTGGATCGTTTGATTTATGATCTGCAATGTTTTTATGTTTTTCGTGTTGTACTTCATTGTATGTGTTGCCTGTTGCGTGTTTGTTTGTCCAGCACTTTGGTGTGGACTTGTTCCTGTTTAAAGTGCTTTATAAATAAAATGGTATGGTATGGTATTTGTGTAAAAAAAAAAGAAACTGTGAGACATGAACATCACTTCGCATTCTTGCTTATTTAGAAAATGAGATACATGAAAGAAAAGTAGCGATGCACGACATTGGATTTTGGCCGATATCCGATATACCAATGTGTTAAAGTTTATTTGGCCGGTAACCGATACAAATAGTTTATATACTTTCCTTTGTCAGAACATAGCCCTCTCTCTTATTTAGGCTTATTTGCTACAAACATTGTGAAACAGCTGTAAGAGCTGGTGACATATATTCAGCAACAGCCATATGATATGTATAGCACTTTAACTTATATTAAATGAAAAGTGTTAACGTTATGTATTAGCATAATACCAGGCCAGTCCAGTTTTTGTTCAGGCCATTAAAATGCAACCTTTTAAAATGGACGCTATTACACTGTTTGTAATCTAGCCTATGAGCCGAGTATTAGCATTAGTCACATGCGATGCTGTCTCACTGGAAGCTTGTTCCAGGTTCCTAGCTGCAGTGTGAGATCCTCTGCACTCTTGTGCATGAAGGACAGACTTTTTAAGTTTAAAGTTTTTCTCTCTCCATTGTGCCGTAAGACTAATCATGCTAACGGGGCTAACAAGACGTCCAAATGTCTGTGGTAACTCACCCAAGTGCTATCGGCTATTAGCTTCTCAGTGATGTTGGAAATGACGGCTTGTAACTCGAGTAAGGTTACGTCGAAAAAATATCTCCGACTGGGGACGATGTATCGAGGCTCAACGTAGTCCAAAAATCTTCAGAATCCGACATCCTCACCAACAACAACAACAAACAACAACAAAAAACTTCCACACCGCTGACATTTTGAAATTTCCTTTCCGCCGTGAGACCAGGTAGACGCATGTGACGTCATCACGTTTTGCTGCCGCTGCAGGCATCTTTGTCACTGGGTTGTCAAACAAAAACAGCGCCTTTTATATCCATCCATCCATCCATTTTCTTCCGCTTATCCGGGGTCGGGTCGCGGGGGTAGCAGCCTAAGTAGGGAGGCCCAGACTTCCCTCTCCCCAGCCACTTGGAGCAGCTCCTCTGGGGGAATCCCAAGGCGTTCCCAGGCCAGCCGAGAAACATAGTCCCTCCAGCGTGTCCTGGGTCTTCCTCTGGGTCTCCTCCCGGTGGGACATGCCCGGAACACCTCACCAGGGAGGCGTCCAGGAGGCATCCTAACCAGATGCCCGAGCCACCTCAACTGGCTCCTCTCGATGTGGAGAAGCAGCGGCTCTACTCCGAGTCCCTCCCGGATGACTGAGCTTCTCACCCTATCTCTAAGGGAGAGTCCAGCCACCCTGCGGAGAAAACTCATTTCAGCCGCTTGTATCCGAGATCTTGTTCTTTCGGTCATAACCCAAAGCTCATGACCATAGATGAGGGTGGGAACGTAGATCGATCGGTAAATTGAGAGCTTTGCCTTTTGACTCAGCTCTCTCTTCACCACGACAGACCGGTACAGCGCCCGCTTCACTGCGGACGCTGCACCTATCCGCCTATCGATCTCACGCTCCAGTTTTCCCTCATTCGTGAACAAGATCCCGAGATACTTAAACTCCTCCACTTGGGGCAGGACCTCCTCCCCGACCCGGAGAGGGCACGCTACCCTTTTCCGGCTCAAGACCATGGCCTCGGATTTGGAGGAACTGATCCTCATCCCGGCCGCATCGCATTCAGCTGCAAACCGCCTTTTATATCGGTGAGTTATTTTGATGGAATGGCCGATGTCCGATATTGAACTTTAACACTAATATCGGACGATACCGATACCATGCCGATAATACCGTGCATCCCTAAAAAAAAAAAAGGACTAAAAATGTAAGTAAAACCTACACGTGTAAATAAGCCACATTCTTCCACAGGCAAAACCACATAACGTTACTTCCACCACAGCAGCTTCAGGCTGCAGACGCCACGCTGAAACTAACCGAGGAGGCCAGAATAGTTACAGTGCTTGTATCAGCAGTGGTGGATGACTAACCAAGGGACCAGGCTCGTCTTTTCTGAGAAGGAAGGAACTGAATCACGGTCTGTTCTGAGCACACACGACAAACCCTTTTATTACTCCACATCAGGAAGTTAATGGATTTCTGACTGACTCAAGACAACAGAAACAAAATGTCCCACCGTTATAAAAATGCTTCTTCTGGATCAAATACATTTATGCACTCAAGGCTTCAACTTATTTGTGCTTTCATTACCAAATACCTATTGCATTTGTAGCAACACATTT
The DNA here is from genome assembly GCA_038048925.1 of Garcialebias charrua. NCBI lineage: Eukaryota > Metazoa > Chordata > Actinopteri > Cyprinodontiformes > Rivulidae > Garcialebias > Garcialebias charrua. The sequence continues at coordinate 30,884 of JBBPBX010017185.1, read as the reverse complement.
GCCGTTTAGGCTTCATGAATGTATAAAACTGATTGTGAAGAATAAAATCACCTAGTTGCTTGACTTGTACCTCCTCATACTACCCTGTGTCCACTCACAGTCAAGGATACAAAACAAACGGAGGTCTATATGTTTGTGCAGTTGACGTATTGCTCTGTCGACTGGATAATAACAGCGTGGGGAGAGTGGGAGGGTGTGCTGTTGAAGGGGGCAGTGAGAGTGTGAGAAATGCATGGTGTTACACAGAGCTGGCCTAAAAATGGAGTTATTACCTCACTCGGACCTCGTTCATGGCCACTGCCAGACCGAGGCCAGCCAAGGCTAACCACCAGCCCAGTGGAAAACCCATGCACCATCTCTGCCAGAAACAGTCTCAAAAACTGGCTTCAGAACCTCCTAAAGTCAGCCCGACCTAGGATTGGATCTGGTGTGCAGACATGTTGCGATACCTGCAGTTCCTTTCCTGAGCTGTTACCATTCTGCCTAGGGTAAAATGCAACCAGCGTAAGAAAAATGGGGGAATTCCAGGAAGCCAGGCAGCAACGTTACACAATGGAGACTGATTGCAGGTCCTTGCATCATCATTCAGCATCTCTTCCCCTCTCAGACTAAAAGCTAGAGGAGCTGTGAAAGTGACAGCAGATGAAACGCAGCAGAGTCTGGGACATTTAGCATAAAAGAAGATTCTGGCCTGTGTTGGCTGCTCAAGCTGAAACCAGTGCAGCCAAAATAGTTTTGAGCTGAAACTGCAGGCACATACTTTTGCCTCAAGCGTGATTGGAGAATAGCTCGTGCGTTTAGGCGCTAGCGCTCGTAATACAGTATTGTGTAAAAAACCAGCAAAGCAGCAGAGTGCGAATGAAGCAAACCGCCTGAAAAGACACAGAGGGGATTTCCTTGCGCCGAGAGACACATCATGGCAAAGGCATCCGGCAGGATTAGCAGCTGGAGCTAAGCGTGTTTCACTCCGCTGCAGCAGTCAGATCCAATCTCTGGTGCACCAACACATTCACAAATGCATACCCGGTACATGCCAGCTCTCATATGCAAGGCTGCGTTCTGCTTGATGAAACCATGGCACAGCCAACTTGTGCCGTAATGGATATAATGTTCAAATGCTCAATGTTAATCTTTCACTACAAGAAATAACTCTGATGTAATGCAAGGTATTATTGGAGGTTAGCAATAGTTGTGCAACTAATGTTTGCACAAGGTCTCTTTCAAAAGTCTATTTTTTAGGGATTAGCTAAGAATTTCTGCAGAACTAGCAGTACATTTATCTTGAATTCAATCCAGTGCATCGTTTTTTTTTAGCTTCCAGCTTATTTTACCCTTTTTCAATAGGAACTTGTTGCAGGATGTAACTCCTTACAATGGCAAAAGCCAATAATTTGTTCTTTCTTTCAGTATTTTTCCTCCTTGTTCTTTTTGTTTTGTTTTGTTCCCAATAAATGCACAGTGCAACAGCTTATCTTTCCTTTGGAGACTGTTAAAAGTATTTTTAGATTTTAAATAAATTCACATTTTCCATGCAATGCACAGACAAAAAGGCTATTTTGCTTTAGCACGTGTGTAAAACATCCTACCTGAGCAGAAGCATCTTATTTTACAAAGTGAGAGTACCGGTAATGTTTAACTTGTTAGCGGCAGACAGGGACAACATGTCGTGCAGCTTTTTGTTCCTCCGTACGGCGTTTTTTCTCAATGTCACTTCCTGCTGAAGGGTTCACATGATTTTATTCCACAAATAGTTACTAACTCAAAGTAAAAAATCTTCTCAAAAATACCTACTACTAGCCAGGCTAGTAAAATTCACTTTGTTTTTTAACTTTAGGCTGATCAAAGCCAGACATATTCATAGGATTTTGAAAGAGCTAAGTTGCCATGTAATTTATGGTATCTGCGCAAAGTTAAATAAAAAATAAAGCTAAAAAAAATTAGTAGTGAATCAACAGTAAATTAAGAAAATAAATGGTATCAAATCTGACTTGAAAGGTTGGAAGTTTCTCACCTCAGCAACCTCAAAATCCAATATGGCTGCCTCACTCACAGTCCACTTTTTCATCGTAACATGTAGCTGCATTGTTTAAAGTTTAAAATTTAGAAAACTCCAACGTTCACAGTAAATGAAACACAGCATAGCTTAACTAAAATAAGAGGTGCATGATGTGTGTTTGAATAGGTGAAATTTATATTTCTTTGTTGACTCTAGTTTAAAAAGCTATACCAAGGACCAGATTTGCTAAAATAGCCTTTAGCTGCACAATGCAACATTTTAACATAAGTTTTCTTTTGTTCTGTCCTTGTCAAATAAATTTAAACTTGAGAAATTGCATTTCCAACGAAAATGCAGTGTGAGTGCTTATTGCAGAAGAACTTTCTGAAAAACTGCTGAAATGAGCTAAAAACATGCTGAAATATTGCTGAAATGGAAGAACAAGCATAAATTAGCAGAAGAAAGTACAAATAATTCACATTTGCTGAATGAGGTTTGAATAAGCAGAAATGAACACAAAAATTTGCAAATTAGCTAAAAAAAAAGGGCTGAAATTAAAAAGAAATAGCTGAAAAGACAGAAAGAGGCTTTAACCACCAAGCGGAAAGAGCTGAAATTAGCTTAAAAAGGTAAGATTGGCTGAAAAAGCTCAAATTAGCATTAAAACGGCTGAATAATAGCTGAAATAGCAGAAGAAAGCAGAAAGAACACATTTGCCCATTTAGGCTGAAAGAAGCAGAAAGGAGGACAGAAAAGTGGAAATTATCTGAAAAAGGTTAAATTAGCAGAAGAAAAAAAAAACAGCTGAAAAGTACCGTAGTTAAAATAGCAGAAAGAGGCTTAAATTACCAGAAAGAAGTGGAGAGGGTACATTTTTTGCTGAATTGGGCTGAAAAAGGTTAAAAAGCGTGAAAAAAATGTAGAATTAGCTGAAAAAGCTCAAATTAGCATAAACAACTAAATACTAGCTGAAATAACAGAAAAAGCTGAAACTTGCAGAAAAAAGCTGAAAGGAGCACAATAAGCTGAAATTAGCAGAAAGTAGTTAGAAGAAGCACAAAAATGTAATTAACTGAAAGAATCAGAAAGGAGCACAAAACAGATGAAAAAACAGATGAAAGTAGCTGAAAAAAGTTTACATTTGCACAAGGAAGCAGAAAGAAGCGGAACCAGAACGAAATGTGAAAGGAGCAGTAAAAGATTGTAAACAGATCTAAAGATATGAAGGATGTAAAATGAACTCAATATTTTTATGAGGAAAAAAAATGGCAGAAAAGGCTAAATATTTTAAAAAAGCTTAAGTTGCACCAAAACCAAAAGTCATAGCACCCTTCTCCTGAAAGAGCTGAATGTTTTGATATATGCTGATGCATGCTCAATAATCCAGGTAGAAAAATCTAAAAAAGCTAAGTCAGGTCCTCTGGACTTTCAAAAAAATCAAAAATCAAAATAAAAGCTATAAAATATAGAAGAAACGTTTCGTCTTTCGGACGAAAGACGAAACGTTTCTACAATATTTTATTGCTTTTTTTTTTTTTTTGAATGTCCAGAGGACCAGACTTAGCTTTTTTAGAGTTTTGATATACAGTACGATTTGTTGAAATAGCACAAAAGCTGCGGAACGAGAAAGATGCCGAAAAATGTACAGAAGAAATCCCAATACTGTACAGTAGTGTGAATGCTTCATAAGCAATCACACGATAAACTATGCTAAGGCAAACGTCTCTCTTAAATGTGTGCCACACACACATTTATTCATATGTACACCTTTCACGCTACAGTTTTAATATATACTGTGTTTTTATATACTGTGTATGTACCGGTGTTCGGTTTTTGACAGCCTACCTTGTGTGTTCCTGTGCTGTCCAGGTCCATTTTGAAGACCGTCATCTACAGGAACAAAAGGAAACAGTAGTTTGAGGTCACAGTGGAAACTGCCCTATACATTGAAATGACCCGATATAAGAACTGCAGATTTATTCTGGGTTTTATTTTAAAAGAAAACGTCTGAAACTCATTTATACAGATGACAATAGAATGTTCCTGTCAGAAGAAGTGTGTAAGTGTACACGTTTCAGTATGCGCACACACACAGAAGGCTGATGTCTGCTCACCCATGTTTACTGTCATCATCAGGAAGTGGCCCTGTTGAACTCGAGCGCAGAGCTCAACTTCTTTCTGAAAATGAAGACTTCACCCTGAGAGAGAAAAACAAAACAACAAGTTTGGTCTTTAGCTTGCCGAATATAACATTTATTTGATTACACAAAAAAAGTGACTAAACAGAACACAGGTATCAAGACAAAGATTTTACTTTCTTAATTGTTGTCCCTGTTATTTATTAGGTCTTTCTTTAACCTTCTCTCCTGAGATGGGTATAGGAAAAAGTTGCCTTTGATCCTGCTAAAACCTCAATTCAATTCAGTTTAAATGAACTATTCAAATTTAGCAATTAATTTTAGGAAATGAGGTCAATTTGTCCTCCTGTAGTCTAAGTCTATAGCAGCATAACAATCCAACCCTAACTAAAGGATTTATCAAAAAGGAAAGTATTAAGCCCAGTCTTAAACTGGACAATGTGTCAGCCTCATGGACAGAAACTGGAAGTTGGTTCCACAAGAGAGGAGCCTGATAACTGAAAGATCTTCTTCCCATTGTGCTTTTGGAAACTCTAGGGACCGCAAGTAAACCTGCAGTCCGAGGGCAAAGTGCTCTGTTAGGAAATTATGGAACAATAATATCTGTAGTATAAGATGGAGCTAGGTTGTTGAGAACTTTGTAGGCTAGAAGTAAGATTTTGAATTAAATTCTGAATTTGACAGGAAGCCAATGGAGAAAAGCTAAAACTGGAGATGCACAATATTGGATTGTTGGCTGATATGCAATATGCCAATATGCCAAAACTTATTTGACTGATAACCAATAATGTACTAATATTTTTTTCCCCTAGACCTACTTACAGAGACTACATAGCTTTCTCTGCTGTGGAATTAAAATACAGGTAATCCCCGACTTACGAGCGCATCGACATACGAGGTTCCGGACTTACGAGCTCACTAACAAACAGTAAATTTGTAAAGAACATACAGAAAATACAGCACTTTTATGTGTTTTTAAATGAAAGTGTGTTAGCTAACCGTTTGGAAACAAGTTTCTGAGCATGTTTATGAACTAGTATGAACGTTTGTGATGAAAAACGAGTGTTCGTAGTAGCGCTAGCATAAATTTTTCCGACTTACAACCGAAAATCCGGACTTACGAGCGACACGTGTTTCGGGTTCCGACATACGAGATTTCGTGTTACGAGATAGTCGTAGGAACGGAACTCGCTCATAAGTGGGGGATTACCTGTACTACCGGTACATTATTCTGCATGGTCTTTGTCAGTTTGGCCTGTTACCAAGTGCAGATGCCAAAAAGGGGCTGAAAATGATGTAACACTTCAACTTGGATTATGTTTCATGTTAAATGTATTCATGACACTTACTCTCTAACAAAATGACAACACTCGAACAGTGCAAATTTGTAAATTTTCACAAATTTAAACTCAATTGGTTCATAAGCAACAAGTGAAAAGCACATAAGTAGTAGTGCATTAATAGATATACAGTACTTGACTGTTTCTTGAATTCAAAACTAACTTAAAACAGAAGCCTTTTATATCGGTGAGTAATTTTAATGGAATGGCCAATGTCCGATATTTAACTTTATCACCAATATCGACCGATACTGATACAGTATTGTGCCGTCAATATTGTACATCCCTAGCTAAAACTGATGATCTCTTCTACTAACTCCAGTTAAGACTCTGGCAGCAGCATTCTGGATTAACCGAAGACTTTTTAAAGAAGTATTTGGACACCCAGATAAACTATTGCAAATTATTCCAGTCTAGATGTGACAAATGCATGAACCAGTTTTTCTGCATGAATTTTTAGATAAAACATTTCTTATTTTAATGATATTATGCAGGCGGAGGAAGGTGGTTCTAGTAATGTTTTTAATGTGGGGGATAAGACATGTCCTGATCGAAAATAACACCAAGGTTTTTAACATTAGAGCTGGAGGCCAGATTAATGCCATCCAAGGAGGGCGAAAGACTGGCAAATGTATTCCTAAGATGCTCAGGTCCACAAACTAAAACCTCAGTGTTGTCTGTGTTGAAAAGCCTCTGAATCTAATGTCATCTCAAAACAGTCAAAAACATCTGAGGGAATTTCTAAGGGCTCATGATGGAGAAGACACATGATGCAGCAGACATGGGTGTTCGCTGTACAACCGGCCTCAGGTAAAAACCATAAGCTTTAGAAATGCAAAGAGTGTTTTCTTTTTACATTAGGTTAGTGAAATGATGTTTTCTTAAATAAGTTGGCTAAATTAGATGGGAAGGTTCTGCAGATGTGTCTCACACAAATGCTGAGAGAAATATATGTTTGTTTCAGGAATAGAAGGAGAACAGGAACTAAAAAACAGCTGCACTGCTGTGGTGTGATGCTGTGGTCAATGAGCTAGTGTGATATCCATCACCACATCAATCACACGTACAGACAAGACTTTTAGCACTTTTTGGAAAGCCAAAAAACAACAACACAATACGTAGTCTCTGGGACATTTTGACCACACGTGAGTCATGCTTTCAATATGCCAACATAATTTCCCTTTAAAAGGTTAATGTTAAGTCTTCGCCACGTCAAACAAATTGTGTTTAAGCAAATCCTTCAAATCCCACGTCAAACAAATTGTGTTTAAGCAAATCCTTCAAACGTAAAATCCTGGACATTTTTGCACAAGCATTCTTATTGCCTGACACCAAAAGGCAACTTGGCAAAAATCATTTTGCTTGTGTATTTCCTGTCTTTTAATGTTCAAGTTCAACTTACAAAAAGTTAATTCAGTTCAGTTTATTTATACAGTGCCAAGTCACAACAGAAGTTTTCTCAAGGCACTGAACAAAAGCATTCATATACATAAAAATTAAATTAATAACATTTATCTAAGGTAGTGTAGCCAGCAGATTGTGTTGTCTTCATTTCGCCGCAGTCTCCCATCCTGAGCAAGCACAAGGCAACAGTGGAAAGGAAAAACTCCCTTTTAACAGGAAGAAACTTCCAGCAGAGCCATCTGCTTTGTTTCATTGGATATACTGTACATCTACAGCTGATCAACTCAATTTAATACGGCCACCACAGAC